>JAZHYW010042849.1:0-51192 GCA_037355805.1 Ixodes ricinus
ACCGCGACGATGACCGCCCCACCCGTCGTTGTCCTGCCCGTCGCCCCCGATCGCCGACGCCCTTCCATGGCGAAACGTATGAAGACGTCGAGGACTGGATCCTTCACTATGAGCGCGTGGCCCGCCACAACGGATGGAACGCCGAGCAACGCCTTCAGAACCTATACTTCTCGCTGGAAGGCACCGCGAGGAACTGGTTCGAAAACCACGAGGCTTTGCTCACTTCGTGGGATATCTGCACGACCCAGCTGAAGCGAACCTTCTCGAACCAACACCGGCGACAGAAGGCGGAGGACCAGCTCCAGACGAGGATTCAAGCCCCTGACGAAAGCGTGACAAGCTTCGTTGAAGACGTGCTACGACTGTGTGCACGCGCCGACCCGCAAGCCACCGAGGAGAAGAAGTTGCGCTTCCTTATGAGGGGCGTCAAGAGCGAAATCTTCGGTGGCCTTGTCCGCAGCCCCCGACGACGGTAGACGGCTTCGTGGCCGAGGCGACCAACATCGAGCGAGCGCTGTCGGCCAGAGCTGTGCACTATCAGCGACTCGCCGGTGTGCCAACGGTTCCGGCTATCTCACCACCTCGCTCCGATGTCGATGGTGTCGGCATCGAACAACTGCGCAAGATGATCCGCGACGTCGTCCGGGATGAGCTCAAGAAGCTACTGCCGGCTCCCAACCGCCCAACTTCACTCTCGATTGCCGAGGTGGTTCGAGAGGAAGTACAGCAAGCTTTCCAGCCGGACAATCGCATCATCATTCCGGCTGCCGAAGAACCGGCGCTGAGCTACGCCGCAGTGGCCCGACGACACACCCCCGTTGCGCCGCAGCCGCGACGTGAGCCTTCAGCACCGAGGCAACCGCCGTACGTCCACCCAGAGCAACCTTCGCCGAGGAAGACGGACGTCTGGAGGACCGCCGACCGACGCCCGCTGTGTTACCACTGCGGGGAAGCTGACCATGTGTACCGGCGATGCCCCTACCGGCAGATCGGGCTTCGCGGGTTCGCGCCGGACGCCCCACGCCCGAGGAGCGGAGAACGACCGCGAGACATCGAAGAATATCTGCATCGAGCACCATCTCCAGCGCCCGCTCCCTCCCGAGGATACCGGTCGCCCTCACCACGACGCCCCGCTTCACCGATGCACAGACCCCGCCGTGAAAGCGTCTCGCCACTCGCCCCTCGTCGGGGAAACTAAGCGCGGCAACCCCTGGAGGTGGTGTTGCCGAAGATAACCGACGCAAACATCCTCCACGAACGTCGGAGGGCCCCCACTCTAACGACGCCGCACGTAAAAACGACGCTCCTGCGACGGTAAAGAATAACCTAAACGTCGTTATCGACGGCCACGACGCGTCGGCCCTCGTCGACACCGGAGCAGACTACTCCGTCCTGAGTGGGAGGCTCTCCCAACGCCTTCGTAAAGTGACGACACCATGGGATGGCCCACAGATACGAACTGCCGGTGGGCACCTCATCACACCAGTCGGGAGGTGCACCGCTCGCGTCGAGATTCACGGTGAAACATGCCCGGTGAAGTTCGTTGTTCTACGGGATTGTGCAAGAGACGTTATACTCGGCATGGACTTTCTCTGCGAATACGGCGCCGTCATCGACCTGGAAGCCAACCAGCTGACACTGCGGAAACCTGTTATGACGTCCGAAGATCAGGAAACAACGTCGGCCGCCTCAGCCACAGTGCTATCCGAGCACGTGAACTTGCCACCGCGCTCGAGTGTGCTGGTGCCCGTCGGAACCCAAACCGCAATTTACGGAGACGCCCTGCTGGAAGGCAATGTTCAACTGCTCCTAAGCAGAGGGATTGGTGTCGCCAGAGGCGTAACGAAGCTCCAAGATGGACGCACCACTGTCCTTGTAACGAACTTCCGACAAGAGGCTCAGCACCTTACAAAAGGTACAACCGTGGGACACATCGAGGAGCTCCAGGACAAAGCCGCAATCGCCGGAATCTCTGAAGACTCCCCTTCCTCGAAACACAAGACAGCGTCATCCTCAGAGCTCGACATCGACCCAACCCTCCCCTTCCCCACCGACGACAGCTGACTGACCTCCTCGCCGAGTTTAATGAGTGCTTCGCCACGTCATCAAAGGTGCGCCAAACGACGGTTGCGAAACATCGAATTGTTACGGATGACAACGCACTTCCTGTGCATCGGCCACCGTACCGAGTTTCCGTGAAAGAAAGAGAAATCATCCAGAAGCAAGTTCAGGAAATGCTTGATGACGACATCGTACAACCCTCAAACAGTCCGTGGGCTTCCCCAGTAGTCCTGGTGAAGAAGAAAGACGGAACCCTGAGATTCTGCGTGGACTATCGCCGGCTGAACGCAGTAACAAAAAAGGACGTCTATCCGCTGCCCCGCATTGACGACACCCTGGATCGGCTGCGCCACGCCCGTTACTTTTCGTCGATGGACTTGAAGAGCGGGTACTGGCAGATAGAGGTCGACGAACGAGATCGCGAGAAGACGGCCTTCGTCACGCCGGACGGACTGTATGAATTTAAAGTAATGCCGTTCGGACTGTGCACAGCGCCGGCAACCTTCCAGCGGGTTATGGACACCGTCCTTTCCGGCTTGAAATGGCAGAGCTGTCTCGTGTACCTCGACGACGTTGTGGTGTTCGCAAGCGAATTCGACGAGCACCTGAGACGACTGCGATCCGTGCTGCAGGCTATCAAGACTGCTGGGCTGACACTCAAGCCTTCCAAGTGTCGGTTCGCCTATGGTGAGCTGAAATTCTTGGGACACGTTGTGAGCGCTCAGGGTGTCAGCCCTGATCCTGCAAAGACGTCCGCTGTCGCCGAATTCCCGAAACCATCAGACAAAAAGGCCGTCCGAAGGTTCCTTGGGCTTTGCGCCTACTACAGACGTTTCGTCCGTGACTTTGCACAAATTTCTGCACCGCTGACGCATCTGACAAGGGACGACGTGCAGTTCCAGTGGGGAAAGGAGCAAGAACAAGCGTTCGACGAACTCAAGCGAAGGCTCCAGTCGCCCCCTATCCTCGGGCATTTTGATCAGTCTGCGGACACGGAAATCCACACGGACGCTAGCAATACTGGTCTCGGTGCGGTACTCGTTCAGCGACAAGAAGGAGCAGAGAGAGTAATCGCTTACGCAAGCCGGGCGCTGTCCAAGGCAGAACAAAATTATTCAACGACCGACAAAGAATGTCTTGCAGTCGTCTGGGCGATAACCAAGTTCCGTCCGTACTTGTACGGTATCCCGTTCCGCGTGGTCACAGACCACCACGCCCTCTGCTGGCTCGCCAACCTCAAGGATCCATCAGGACGCCTCGCCCGCTGGAGCCTCCGATTGCAAGAATTCGACGTTACCATTGTGCATAAATCCGGCCGCAAGCATAATGACGCTGACTGCTTGTCTAGGGCTCCAGTCGAACCTCCGATCTCCGGCGCCGACGACGATGACGACACCCGTTTTCTCGGCGCAGTTAACGCTACCGACATGAGGGCACTGCAACGCGACGACACAGAACTTCGCTCCGTGATCGACCACCTCGAAGGTCGAGGAGGCTCTGTCCCACGGGTCTTGTCTCGGGACCTACCGAGCTTTGTCCTGCGGCGAGGCGTGCTCTTCAGAAAGAATTTCGGAACCAGCGAAAACCCCTGGCTGCTGGTTGTCCCAACCAGCCTCCGAGAAGAAATTTTTCAAGCGTGCCACGACGACCCAACGGCCGGACATCTCGGCTACAGCAGGACCCTTGCCCGGATTCGTGACAAGTACTACTGGCCAAAACTCCCGAAGACTGTTCATCTGTACACACGGTCATGTCACGAGTGCCAACGGCGTAAGAAAGCTCCGACGAGACCTGCGGGATTTCTGCAACCGATATCCGCCCCTACTACGCCTTTCCAACAAATTGGAATGGATCTACTTGGGCCCTTTCCGCCATCGACGTCGGGGAACCGCTGGATAATCGTTGCCACGGATTACCTCACCCGGTACGCGGAGACGAAAGCCCTTCCGTCGGGGACAGCGGTGGAAGTCGCCAAGTTTTTCGTCGAGTCTATTCTCCTTCGACATGGCGCCCCCGAAGTCTTGATAACCGACCGAGGGTCGTCTTTCTTGGCCCAGCTCACGCAAGAGATCCTTCGGCTCAGCCACACCAGCCACCGCCGGACCACCGCGTACCATCCGCAGACCAACGGGCTAACGGAGCGGCTCAACAAGACGATCGCTGACATGATCTCCATGTACGTCGACGTAGAGCACAAGACGTGGGACGAGGTATTACCATACATCACGTTCGCCTACAACACCGCAGCTCAAGAAACAACCGGGTTTACACCATTCGAGCTGGTGCATGGCAGGAAAGTGACAACCATGCTGGACGCGATGCTGCCCCATGAGCCTGTCGATGACGGATGCGACGATGCCCTTGCGGTCAGTCAGAGAGCAGAAGAGGCACGCCAACTAGCCCGCCTTCGAATCCATGACCAACAGCGTGTCGACGCACGACGGTATAACCTTCGTCGCCGGGACGTCCACTTCCAACCCGGAGATCGGGTATGGGTGTGGACACCGATACGGCGCCGCGGACTCAGCGAAAAGCTTCTGAAACGCTATTTCGGACCCTACAAGATCATCCGACGCCTCGGCGACCTGAACTACGAAGTCCTTCCCGACGGAACGCGCCCATCTGCCAGACGTCAGCCGCGACCCGAGGTGGTGCACGTCGTCCGGCTGAAGCCGTATTACGAACGATAGAACTTTCCACCCTCGTCGACGAGTGAACCGTGAACCGTGAACCGTGAACCGTGAACCGTGAACCGTGAACCGTGAACCGTGAACCGTGAACCGTGAACCGTGAACCGTGAACCGTGAACCGTGAACCGTGAACCGTGAACTGTGAATTGTGAACTGTGAACTGCGGCTCGCGATTCTGCTGTCCTTTTGCTGTGGATTTCTTTTGTTTTGTTTTCGTTTTGTGCTGCATCGGGACGATGCACTTTTTTAAAGGGGGGAATAATGCCGCGGGCGCAGCTGACCAAGTAGGCAGCGCGCCCGTGGCATAACGGTTATAGCGCTTGCCTTCCACGCAGAAGGCCAGGGTTCGATTCCTGGCCGCGCCTACACATTTTTGCTGACGCTGTAATGTCATGTTCTAGTAAATTCGAGAGCCGCCTTGCTAATTCGAGGTTAGAATGTTCTATGCGCGAACCTTCTACGCCGATTGTTCGAGAAGCCCACGCGTGTACAAAAGGGGCTCCGCGTGGCGAGCGGCAGTCAGTTTCGCCCCAGCGTTCGACTCTGCTCTTTCGCCGATTTCGACGCCCGCGACGCTCTGCTGTTATCTTTTGTTTCCTTTTTATTCTTTTGGGCACAAGTTCGCCCTCATTAAACGTTTAGTTCCTTTAGTTAATCTCTGCCTCATCATTTGTCATTCGTGACAATATGAGTGACTTGTTTTTATACATTTTTGCAGGAATTCTGATGAGGCTTGCGCCATACTGATTTGGAGATAGCCAGGTCATAAAAGATAGGGACTTCGACTGATTCAGACATCATGCCAACAATAGAGCAAGAGGCCCGGGCACCAGAATGACTGACTGTTAATAACATCTAAACCTTTCCAAGACCGAAGTCGTGTCCTTTTGCAGAATGTGCTAGCTGTTGTATTAAAAAAATGTATGTCGAAATTTTACAGTGATGTCTTAATATGACCCCCTGTACTATAAAAAAACTCGCTGTGTGGAGGACGTTTTGAGAACGAAATGGGTTAATACATGCAATTTTGTGTCGTTTTTGTGAAAAAAATTATAATAGACGACTTCGAGGGAACAAATCGGTATATTAGTGAGACATCACTGTATAATTTCTTCATGAAAGTAAGTTTCCAGGACTACACCAAGGCGCACTGAACTGTGATCACACCAAGTCACTCCAAAACGGGCCACGTCAGACCGAATCACAATAGGACACGACAGCACTCCAAGATCCATGCGTCTGAATTTCCGCTCTGTGTTCGAATTCATAAAACATCAAAACATGGTCTGGTTGATTTTTGATAAAGTAAAATTAATATAGACAACAAAACACTCTACCATTCTTAATTTTCAATACTGAACCTTTAAGGCCAGCTCGGCCAGTGTATCGCGGGTGAACTTAAAACTTTCAGTATTCAGATTTAAGAGGGTTCGAGTTTTTTCATGCAATTTTAATTTTTTTTTTCTCAGAGAGAGACAGGTAGGCATTTATTTTCAAACAATGATGTCAACCAGCCCCTAATGCTTGTTTGCAACATTCTGAAATGCACGGAAGCGAAAATAATGAAAGTAGCAGAGAGAAAGGTAAACAGAATGATATAGAGGGAGCATGCACAAAACACCAAAGTATTGAAAGATGACTAAAAAATTAAAGAAAATGTTGCACTGGAAATCGCCATAGTCCATCGCTCTTCGTCCACATACCAACAGTTTCTTCTGTAAGCGAGTAGCTATTAGGAACATGAGCAGAGCTTTCGGCGGCTTTGTACCCTTCAGCAGCAGAAATCTATGAACCAAGTAGAATACGAATCTTTACGTACAAGCATAGCCGCCCCTAGACTAACAAAGCCTGAGTAGTTCGATGATGTAGCCGTAAAAGCACCCGGTTGGATATTTAGAGTGCGAGGGATTTGGTAGCACATATCTTCTCTTGGGGAATGTAGATTGCCTTCATACACACGCGCGCTTTTGCTTGAGTTGTGACATCTCAGCCATTTTTCCGCCCAATCGGTTTTTTATGCAGATATTGAAGTGCGCGCAATCCGGTGTCACTCAGCTCGAGCAAGTCTCGCACTGAGTGCCCCAGAGCGTCACGCACTGGCACGCTCAGGGCAAAAATGGATGTCTTAACCCTGAGAAAGACAGACATGTAGGCAATTCTCTTAGGTCAGTAACGCTACCTTAGGTTAGTGTGGTTAGTGTAGAGGTTAGTGCGGTAGGGAACGCACATCTTTGGAGCGGCGAGAGACCAGAAACACAATGTTTGCTATGGCTCGGAAGAAACCGTGCGACTAGCTGCTGACATCGAGGCTACGGCGATTGCGCCCACGGGAGGACCGTGGTGGAGTCGACGCCACACTCCTCGGCACTCACTACCGCACTCCCACAGCCACCGACCAGCCGAGGGGAAGTCCTCTACGGCCCTCTGCGTTGTCTGGGCAGTTCTGTACCCTCTGGCGCGTGGACCGGTGAAAATTCCGGGGGCAGGCACATACTGACCTTTAGTCGCTGTTCCCGTTTATCAATATCTGTAATTTGTAATCAATCAGCCCTGGCAGTTTGCCCTACAATTTTAAGCGTTACGGGTGGAACCAGTTTTACAAATGAGGGAAGGGAGAAACAGAAAAGACATTGTACCGCTGGACTACCAACTTATTTTGATAAATCGACTTTCTCTTCTACTAGTTCTTATGCGGACGCATTTTTTTATATCCTGAATTGTGTTGCTCCCTCCTGGGTTCAATCCCCACCCCTTCCCGTTTGGATCTGGATGATGCACCGTACCGGCGTGCGTGGTCGTGTATCACTACTGCGTGGTGCACGTTAAATACCCCAGGCTAGCGGTTGTACCGCACTGGCTAAATTGCTTATCTACAGTGGGTAACAATGTCGCCACGTCCTGGCAGACTAAACTCCTGCTGTATAAACAACTAACGACTAATTTGTTTGTTTTTTTAATTTTGTGTTGCTCCCTTTTTTCTGCTTCAAACTGAGCCGTAAGGCGCGCTCCGGCAGAAAGAGCTTTTCTTGAGCTTGCAGGGTTATTGAGGCTCATTCTTCAGCTGGTTCTGAGCCGGAATGTATAATAACCAAATAGCTCAACTCATCCCGGTAGTAATTTTTGAGTGCAAACGAAACAGTCGAAACCGAACAGGGAGGAGCGGGGAAGGGGCGGCGTTCCATTTACCCTCGACAACTGAGGAAAAGGCATGGTGTGTTTCGGCGTCTCGCCGCAGCGTGGCGCTCTTACCATGACCTCGCCAACAAAATAACCATCGCCTCGGAAGTCCGGCTGTACGACAACAGCCTGGGCAGCCGCTTCCTTGTTCGAGGCATGTGCCGGGGCACTGCGGACGCTGTCTTATAGGCGTTGTTTCGACACCACTGTTACGTCAACATTGTGTTGGGTGTGTGGGGTAAACGTCGAAACGGTGGAGCGCGCTGTGCTAGACTGCGCGAGACTCAAGCCGTCCCGGTCACAGGACACTGGCCCAAGGCGTCCTGAGACCCTTAGCGCTAGCTGAAGCGTTGGGCTTCACTGACAGCGAAATGGGACAAATCCACAGCAGTCTGCCCAGCTACGGGACTGAACGGTAGCCTCCAACGACACAAAAAGGCTTGTTGCAGACACGAAACCAAGACTGGCGGACTGGTGGCAGAAGATCCACCACAGAGAGTATTAAGACACCTACGCTCCCAGGCTTGGGCACAAACCTTCGTTTGAGTCCTCCCGATTCAAAGGGAAGTAGCCGCATCATCACCGTCATCATCATAATCATAATCATCATCATCATCGCCTTATCCGTTGCTTGCCGCTCTACCTTTTCACTTCTAAGGCCGCGTCACCTGACTTTCTGAAAGGCTTTGCCAGTAGAGAGGATGCTATGGTTGAAGGCGACAGATAAGTGACAAGTCACTGATCTCTACTATATGGTGCTGGATGGCGCATATCCGCACTCCGATCATGGCGCAAGTGAAGCCACCGAACGTTTGATGCCGGTCCCAGAAGACGGCCGTCTGCTGGGCCTCCTAGTGCATTCAGTTGATGTTTTGGTCCGTACTTTACGGTGTCTTTGAGTAGGTTTTAATAATAATGCTCCGAATTAAATCCCGAAAATTTGCCGTTTGAACTTGGGGCATATGCACACTAGATAAAATATAATCTCAAAATGTTTACATTGAAGGGCTTCCCATGACACTTCTGGGCTCTGCATGCGCTCGTTCTCCGCAAGAAGCAGGCTCTCTTGATGTGACAAGCGAAAGTCCAGCGCCGTCGACGCTTTTCGAACCAGCACTCGGAAGGTATTCGCAACTCCAGCCCGCCGCTCGCCCTCCCGCGGACGAGCGGAGAACCAGAGGAGCGGGGACGGCAGCGGCGGCGGCGGCGCGGAAAAGGTGGCAGGGGCTGTCGGGCTTGATGCGTGAAGCCGTTTTAACGAAAAAAGTGAGCACGTTAAAATAGGAATTCTTGTTCTCCGCCTCGTAACAGCGTTGCACGAAGGACCGGGATGTCTAATTTCATTAGGGACTTTTCGTATATCGCATACGCTGCGGATTTCTGGTCTTGTGCATGACTGCCAGCTCGATCTGTGCTCAACGTGACGGCAAACGCTCCCTCTAATAATGTAGAGCTCTAGCGTACGGTCTACGAAAAGTCTATTCTTTGCCCTAAGTAGGAGAAAACAGGTCACGCAACGATATGTCGAGCAATACACGTCGGGAATGGGTTTGCGTTTTAAGGCCGTAGGAACATGACCATTTATTCCGAGCACTTTAAAAAGAGAGAATACCCGTACTTGCTTTCAGGTAATTACAAAGTAAATAAAGAAATGCCCGAAACATTTTAAGCGCGTCTGTGTTAGCCATCCGTTCGTGACGAGAGCTTAGAACGGGCAGTTTTGGCGAGAGGGGCCGCAACGTTGCAAATAACATGGTACAAAAAAAAGTACGGAATAATAAAACATTGATATTTGGTAGAGAAATAGATAAACACCCCATAAACACGCCGATTATGGTAATAGGCAGTTTAAGCATAGCGTTACCGCAGGCTACCGTTGGCTACCGTGAGCACGGCAACGCTCCTGGCACACGCTGAAAATTGTGCTTCAAAAGCGCAGCACGAGCCTCCAGTTGTAGTGCTACACCGCACGGTAGCCTGCGGTAACAAACTTCCCATCAATAACCATAGAGCAGTTTGATCACGTGTTGCAATACACTAAAACCGAGACGGTGAGCAGCGAGTTGCGAGCCTGTGACACGAAGACATCAATACTGTGAACGCTGCTCTTCCGAAGCTTGACGGTCACCGAGCGCGGCTCACTTTTTAGAGCACTAATGGCCAGGCAAAGCGCAAACACGATATCTTCATCACCCTCAAAAATATTCTGCCACAAACAGTGACGTGGCTGGTGCGTAAAACGCGCTCGCCCACCACAAAGCTTCGCAAGTCGAGATTTCTGCAACTTTTAAATATCAGCATGCTCGTTTTCCTAACGTGCATCAACATCTCCGTCACCTGGGAAATATGATCCCTTCCTAACCGCTTCGCATTTGTAGACAAATAAATCATTTTTAGCGCGCTGACCAGCGTCAGCGAGCAGGCGCACGGGAAAGCCTGGAGAATCTATCCCCGTTTCTTCCGCCATCTTGGAACTACCGCCCCGCCACCTATAGGGCGTTGGAGTTGCGAATAGAAAGCATGCCAAGCTCTACTTGCGGTGCAGTGAACTTGAATAGTGAGTAGTGAAAAATAGCGGGCCTCCAGGTGAGGCGCTTGCGTGTAAAACCTACCAGCAAGCGCTGGTGTTCGATTCCGGATAGAGTGCCTTCATACACACGCGCGCTTTTGCTTGAGTGGTGACATCTCAGCCATTTTCCGCCTAATCGTCTTTTTTATGCATTTGAAGTGCGCGCAATCCGTTGTCACTCAGCTCGAGCGCGTAGCTTTGGCTAATGCACAGACGCCATTTTACCTGCCCAAGTCACGCACCGAGTGCGCGAGTGCGTCACGCGTTGGCACATTCAGGGCAACAATGGATGTCTTCACCCTGAGACGGACAGACATGTAGGCGCCCTAATTCCGGAGCACTCCTCGTAGCGAAGTTCGCGCCAAGCGTAGTTGTTTTTGATCTTAGCGGCCCATTTGTGTGGCCTATGTATGTTTTATGGGTGTTTCAACGTCAATGAATTAATGTTCAAATCTTACTTGGGCAATGTAGTGAAACCCGGAGCAACCAGTATTGCAATGGTGGCGCGTAGCGGTGTGCATCTGTCTTCTTTTCGTTTCAATTGCTTAGTGACAAGATCTCAAACTTATTTAATTACCATGCCAAGCACTTGACATACACGAAAACATATTGCGAAAACGACCATAGAAACCACGGAAACCATCTGAGAACGTACGCGACGCCATATCCCATGTCCCTGTAGCCTATCCTCCGGATTTCGGCAACAGCGCCATTCGCGGCAGTCTACACTTCTGGCTTCACACGGCCGATGGGGCGCCGCCGATGCCTTTTTCCACTGTCCTTATATTCTAGTTATTTGTAGTTCCGGGACAAGCCGCTTACTCCCGGTGGCTTCATACATGTTTGCTCAATGCAGAATGCCTCATTCACACGGGCGCTTTTCTGAGTGGTGACATCTCAGCCATTTTCCGCCTAATCGTTTTTTTATGCATTTTAAAGAGCGCGAAATCTGGTGTCATTCAGCTCAGACGCGAGCGTAGCTAATGCATAGACGACATCTTGTTACCGCGGGTCACGCATGAAGGCGCAGAGGCTACGCGTCTGCCACTCAGGGCAACAATGTATGTCTCATCTCGACAGACAGACATGAAGGCACCCTACTCAATGTTAGCTCAATGTGGGGTGCCTACATGTCTGTCTGTCTCAGGGTGAAGACATCCATTGTTGCCCTGAATGTGCCAGCGCGTGACGCTCTGCGCACTCGGTGCGTGACATGGGCGCTAAATGGCGTCTCTGCATTAGCCAAAGCTACGCGCTCGAGCTGATTGACACCGGATTGCGCGTACTTCAAAATAGCATAAAAACGATTTGGCACCAAAATGGCTGAGATGTCACCACTGCAAAACGCGCGTGTGTATGAAGGCACTCTAGCTCAATGCAGGCTCAATGCGCCATTCAACCCCTCTAGTGGAGATCAGTGGAACAAGTAGTAGCTTCAATGAGGCTTTGTCATTCTAAGAAATAAATGTTTTAATCTTATGTTGGCGAGGTAAATAAATCGGCAAGTGTCAATAATATATAACGGATGCACACTTTACAAGATGTGTCCGCAAAGCAAAGTCCAAAAAGAAAGAAAAAAGAAGAAAGTCGTCACGTTCACTCATTCTAAATAACGCCTTGTCTTCACCGAGGCCACTTTCGGCTTCACGCCCCCCCCCCCCCCCGCTAATCTGTTTAAGGTAATGTGTGTCCTCAGCATGCGATTACCCTACCTTCAGTCTCCAAGAGTTACCTAATTGTTCTTTTTTGCGCTACGATTCTCTAGGATGCACACGGTCTAGGTGAAGGTCATCATCGGCTTTATAAGGATTACGCCGCGCTCAATATTCTTGGTCTAAGCAATCCTGCTTTATCACCCGCCTCGGTGACAAGCTCCGAAATGGGTAAGCATTTATTGCCCTATCACAAAAGTTTCTTTAGTCTCGTCTTACATAATAAATTACCATTGTGAGTGACTAGCCGTCCGAAGGATTGCTAATGGTATTTTTCTTACCGCCAGGATAAACTAGGCACCACGGAGCGCTCGTTCTCTTGAGAAATGTATTGCTCTAAGGGTGCACGACAATCTGTGGAATTGAAAGTTTCCGAACAGGGTGCCTCAAAGATTTGCCTCCTCCGAGAAACTTGATGAGTCGCACAGCTCATGAGCATCGCGACGCATCCAGCTGCTAGGTCGTCGCAAGGTGTTGGGGCCTCCTATTCTAGAACTCTATTTTTTTACGAAGTTAATACTGCGCGTGCATTGCTTTTTGGGGGTTCATGCGCGCATCCTAAACAACAAAAGCTAAACAACGCTGTAAAAAGCGTAGCGATTATTATCTTATGCTGAAGATTCAAAACTGGTGCTCAAAATTAGCGCAATAGACGAACACAGGCAGAAGGAGAAGAAAGGACAGAGCTCTACTTATAACTGACGTCTAATGAGAGGATAGAAAAAAGACAAAGAAAAATTTAGTCTATATTCACAAAAAGAGGAACAAGAAAAATTATACTAGAGAAGGAAAAGAACAAGACAATATAAAAAAATATTCTGCGAAAAAATAAGGCAAGAAAAAAAGAAACATTAAAAATACACTAAGATAATCAAATGAACAGTAATAAAAATACTGAAAGAAAGTTTGGCAAAATAAATAAACCTATAAAATATATTACGGGTACTGAAGTTCCTTCGATGACAAGTTTAAAGACGAAAGCACGAACACAAGCATCCCCTCTTGTTGCTTTGACGTGAGCTTCACCTCTTTCCCTTGTTATTTTGTCCACACTTCGTCGCAAGATCATTGGGCGAGCTAAGCCATCAACTTATTTTGATTAAAAATGAACCGACTTCTGAACCAGGTGTAGGTTTTACACGGTTCATGAAAGTTTTAGATGAGGAAATTGCATTCAGCGAGGCACTCGATACATGAAGATTATATTCGTGTCATACGAAGGATGCGGCCCATTTTCTTATCAAAATATTCAAAATTGCTTTTTACTTGTATAGAGAAGATTGGATTTTTTTTTCATTTGACTTCAGCTGCTAGTTATATATTTTAGTGGACGCTGAGCTTCCAGAGATCTGTGGGTTATTTTGTAGTAAGATGAACAGGAATCTTTTTCAGCCAAAATCCTAGTAGTTGTTCGATTGAAGTTCGCAGTGTGGGTTCCAACACAAGTCACAGAATGTGAACTAATAACAGCCGAATGTGATAGCTGCCTGCACACAAAAAAGACTGATGGGAATTATTGAGGTATTTAGCGCGCAAATAAGAAAGAACAGGACAGAAAAGATCGCCACTCACAACTATAGGTTTACTGTAAGGAAAAGAAAGAAAAAGAAGGCAAGGATCCACCACAGACACGTGCTTCTACCACCATCCGCGTGTATGATGGTAGCCCGTTCATTCATGCTTGTGTGGGGCCTTCATTCTGTGTTGAAGGAATTGTCTTTTCTTTTTTATAGCGTCAAGGATTCGATACTAATATACTTAATGTCTTCACAGAGGATGTGGAAAGCCTTCAGCAACTCGCGGGTCAATTTGTAATTTCTCCCTAAGATGCTTGTCTTGCAGAATAACGTTCTGCATGTGACAATAAATCGGAAGATGCCCTCCTACTATAGCCTCCAAGAAGAAAACATACCCTCAGAGTCCATCATTGAAGCATCTGCCCGTTTGGCCTATGTAGTTTTTGCCACATAAAAGTGGTAACTTTTTACGAAGCCCCAAGCGCATGGGAAAATTGCTTTGCCTGCTTATTCACGAACTTTTGTATTCTGATACCTTCAGCATGTGCGTTCACTATAGGGTAAATTTAAATATTTTTTGCGGGGCTGAAGAAAACGCACTTTGACTCCATAGCAACTTACTACGTTTTTTTTTGACACTCTGTTTAGGTACGTTATTACCGCTGGCCTTGATTTTTTGACACTGGTCTTGATGGTCCGGAAGTCTTTTGCTTTCTTTACCCAAAGAGTTCATCACATCAGCCGATAGGGGTGACGAATATCCGGCTCTTTTTAGCTTCTTTACCTCCATAGTGAAGCTGGCTGCCATAGTATGAAAGCAGGATTTATTTAGTACAGAGGCCAGACATGTTAGAGCTTTTCCCTTTTGATGACTTTTGAGTGGGCCGAGCCATATTACTAAATGCCTTTTTTGGCGCGAGGGCAGCACGACCAGCAAACATGCGTGTCACCCAGGTGGAGCGAAACGCCCGGGAAGTGAAGTGCCCTTTTTCTTGGTACCTCAAAGTAAACTTAAGACCTCCTCCGCCCTCAAAAAAGTCGCCATGATGTCTGCAAGTTGTATGTTTATACGTCCGCCGTCGTCAAAATTTACCAGAAAGTCAGCAACATAGCGGGCAACCTTGTTTACTTGGAAGCCTCAAGAGCACTCTATATGGCACAGTTCACTGCACTCAAGTAGGTGTTCCTAAGGACTGGGGTGGCGCAAGAGCCGATACATTCTTCTGTCTTTTGCAGATAGCACACGTCCTCACACCGAAAAATCATAGACATCAGGTAGAACTGTAACAGCTACATATACGTTCGTAAGGGGCACCCCACACTATTTACGGAAACCGAGCTCTCCATTGGCTTCAATACAATTAATCACCGAGATTAGTAGCTGTCAGGTATGGAATATGTAAAATATTTTAATCAGGTCAATTTTGATTGCAGTCCCTTCTCAGGACCGCCTAACTGGAGATATTCTATCTGCTCATAGTTGATAAGCCGGAAGGCTTCGAAAATGCTTAAAGGAGACAGTTGTTTTAGGAGATAGGAAGCAACTTGCTTTTGCAAGGAATCATTTTTTTACAATTAATCTAAATGGGCACGCCACTTTATGTGTCTAAGCTTAAGGAGACTTGCAGATGTAAGCGCTCCGCTTTTACAACACTTGTGGCAAACAGGGCAAACTCCAGCGGCTCAAACAAATTAGTTGCTTTATCTCTAGCTTTCTATGGGGCGACTTCCTCTGGTATGAAAATTTTCTTTATAGATGCCATGGCTCTTTTGATGTACAGGCCATTTGGTAAAACTGCAAATTGTCCTTCATTATTACATAACAGGACACCTAGTCCTGTAGTGATCATAAACTCTACCAAGGGCCAGAAGCCGTAAGATTGTCCACACACTCAAAAATGCAGCGTGGTCGGTACGTCTCTGCATAAAGACACATTAAGACGCTTGCTCATTAGGGTCATTTTTATTAGAAAAGGATATTTTCAAAAGCAAGTTGCTTCCAGTCTCCAAACACAACACTGACGAGATAGTGGCATATCTACAGTTAGGGGTCCTGAGAAGGGTGTGGATTGATGCGGATAATCTATTTGATCATATTGATGTGGATAATCTATTTTACCTTTCAGCCCACTATCAGCTAATGACGTCGGTGATAAACTTTATCGAAGCTGTTGGAGAGCTCGCGTTCCAAAGTTCCAGTGGCGTACCCCTTGAGAGCTTTATGGTACTGTTACAGTTCTACCTTATATCTATGACAGTTGGGTGGAGGGAAGGGTGCTATTTGCAAAAGCTAGGAGATTGTATCGGTTCCTGCGTCGCCCCAGTCCTTAGTGACATCTAACTGGGGGCAGTACACTGTGCCATAGAATGTGCGCTTGGAGGCAAAAGGTGAACAAGTTGTCCCGCTACTATGCTGACTTGCTGGTAATTCTTGAAGATGGCGGAAATATCAACATACAAGTGGCAGATATTACGGCGGCTTTAGCTGAGTACGAAGGGGAACTTAGGTTCACTTTTGAGGTACCCAGAAACAGGGTGCAATTGTTGTTGCCACTGGTATGCAAACCGAACAGCTTTTGTCCTATGCGTATCAAATGCTCGAAACCTAATATTTGATTTGGTAAGGCATTGTTTTTTTAATAATTATTTTATATGCATATCAGGCATTTTATACATGCTTGCTTCTTATTTCCCTGGATGCCATATTTGAGCGCACTGTTTAGAGCGAATGCTCTGAAGGAGCCCACGTCAAAAGGCTGCTAAGACCGGCAAAATTTATGGTGTGAAATGCACGTTGCAAAAGAACTGCGGAAGCTCGCCGTCAGCCCACGCTCGGCAGTCGCGCTCAAAGCTATGGCCGCCAGTGAAAAATTTATATTTTCCGGTGAACAAAAATATTTCCACTCTAGAAAGTTAAAAAGAAAGGAATGGATAAAGTTGTTGAAGTAAGGCTAAAGGCGCCTACGCAAAGTTGCGTTTAAGAGAGTGTTAGAGCGTTTGACTGCGTTGCGTCGAGAAATAAAAGCGAGTCACCTGCACATCTCTGCTTCGTACGAAGTGTGGAATCCAATTCAAGGAATAGCTTGGCCCGCGATATAAGAAGCCGGGATGTCGTGGTTTTTCCAGCCATAAAGGCAGTCATACGCAATCAAACGCTATCAAATGCAACTGTGCGTAGTGGCGCTCACATATTTGCGTCGCTTTAATAACAGCAACAAAAACGGCAGTAACGATCGGGACGCTGGGACAAACTTGGCTCATGATTGTACCTCGAAGGGACTTCTTACATTCATTACCATGTTTTGTACGGCGAACACACGTGCCGGTGACTTGGCCATTGCCGTGGTCTCCATCGCTTTGTACATGCTGGTTTAGATATTTCTGGCAGTTGCGTTTGCAGCAAGTGTACTGACAGCCACAGCAAGGTCACCAGGAGAAGTGTTCGCCATACACTAGCAAGTGATGAAAGAGGTAGCCACGCGAAGCAATCATAAGTCACGGCCTGGTCACGGCTGTACCCGTGTTCTGGTCGCTTCTGTTGTTTTGGCTGTTTGTAATGCATTAGCCGCAAATGCGTGAACTAGTCTCAACGCAACTGTCTCAGCAAGGCTTGAAACGTGAACACCTTCCTGTACCAATGCATTATCAAAGCTCTTTTCTGTCCCGAATACTGGGAGTTTGGTGATATAATAATGTAGCAATCGCACAGCAAGAGATTTTCAAAGAGAAACTGACGCGGATTTGTGTTTAAAAATACACGTAAATCGTCTTTATTTCACCTCCAGGACTACGAATATCGAGATTATTTTTTTTTCCATTTGGTGCGCGGAGGCAGCAGAAAAATTGTTTTTTAAGTAACGTTGAAGCCCCTCACTCCCCAAGCATGACGTGATAAAAAGTGTATTTTCTTTTAAATGTCCGCTTTCTTGCATGTTCAGTGCCTATCAAAGATATTTAAGCGCAATCTTGATATTTTCAAAAAGGTAAAAAAAAATGATGTCACGGCTGGTGTCCGTGCGAGGGAATATACCTGGAAAGCTTGCAATTGCACGCGCTGTTCCTACGAGCGACAAGCTCTTGGCGGCCGCAAGATCTGCGCATGACATGACGACAGGTCGGACGGTTTTCGTGTTTTCTCGGATTTAGTTACATCTTCGGGAAAAACGAAAGTGCAATTCTATGTTAAGAGATAAAAACACCCTGGAATTTATCTCCAACTCGTTTTGTCCTCGAAAACCTGTTAAGCTTCCCTTTAAATGGGTCATGAAACGATTTCTTAATATCTTCCTTAGCATGTAATCCTCAACTCAAAAGCGACCTGAGAAATCATGTGATCGTGACATGCTAGGACACCGGTGCGATGACCCCAAGCCTCCACCGTGATTTTTAAGCACACTATAGAACTTGGCATTCGCAAGTGAGGATAAGTTCCGTCAGGGCACTCAATGGCCACGAACGCGAATGTAAATAATCGTGGACGAATTGATGTTGACGAGCGCATACGTCCGAGTGATGCAGTTGTCGTGTCCACTGCGTGAGCTGGAATCGGCTGTACGTGCTTTGGGTACCGCTGACTTGCGTTTGGTACCGCGGATGTATCACAGTGAAAAGGCGGAGAGCTTTCGGAGGAAAGGAGGTGAGAAATAGTCGGGTATATTTTTCAAACATTTTTACCGAGAAGCTGGCTTTGGACATGATATGATAGTTGCATCAGAGGATAAGAATATGCGGTATTGCAACACACTGAACAAAAATGAAAGCACACCATCTAAGAAGAAAATGGGCACCTACTTCTAACGTGAGCCGCGGCTTTGATAAGTTTTCACGAAATATGTTTATCTGACAGGGAATTATTCTTGGAGTTCGTCGTGTCAAGATCGTCAATGTTTTTCCCACAATGCTCTCTAGGACATCATGATTTAGATTGTCCACATCTATTACCCTATCGTCTTTTGCAATACCATGATGAGAACAACATACCCGTTTTTTCGGGTGTTGGTTGTAGTCCTCCATTTGCCTTTTTGCAGAGAACCCTCTGTAGTTCCTTTAACAATACATTTTTCGTTGCTGCAATATATGATGATTAAACGCTCACCTTGTCGGCAATTTAGGAATTCTAAAGCGTTGGGCTAGGTGGCCTGAGTTCCAAATTGTCCACAGGCGTTTCCACCGCGAGGGGCCAGGTACATTTGGCCACGCGGGAGGCACGGCACCGCTGATAAAAGGCCGTCTCAGCGGACGCGTAGGGGGAGGGGGGGGGTTGGCGCTTGGGATCGTGGTGCAAGGGATGACCGTGAATAATTCATCACGTGTTGTCGAACCAATGCGTTGTGTCATTCTCTTAGACGGGTAGCGGAAACGAGTCCCCAAACTGGCACCCAGTCGTGAAATGCTGCTCGTCTGGAAGGATGTCCACAAATTTGGCTCGTTCTCGCTTTTTACATAGTCACATTTGCGTTTATACGTTTGCCCGCACTTGCGGGGCATTTTTTGTATTTACCAGAGATAACTAAATTGCTTGTGAAAACTCTAACTATTACAGGATGTCGTCTATGGAGGGCATGCCAAAAACAAGATTGATGACGACAATTTGACACTCGGCGCACCCGCTGTTAGCACCCCTGCGACAAAAAACCAAACGCCATGCCCTTAGTCTCTAGCAGGCGTATCTTAAGATGTGGATCTAGCAGAAATGAGCATGGGCACGGCCATGCTTCTTCAGATACAACGGGAAAAGATAACGCGCACAAGGCAGGCACCTGCTGAAACCCCGTCCCTAAGGACTTTTACGGGTCTCGCTTAGAGTTTGCATTTTTTCGGGGTGCGCAGGTAGAAATTAGTGGCTATGGTCGTGTCCTAACTGCGGGACTGTAACCAAGCTGCGTCGGAACTTGGTTATGAACCCGTGCTGACTGGCCTTTTGCCTGTCACATGGACCGTTACCGCTGCTCTCTGGAGAAAGAAACAAACTAGTTTCTTGAGTATGTCGGATTTTTCTTAGTGATTCAGAAAAGAGTTCCTGCCACCGGTTTCTAAAATTCGGATGCAAGGCCAATTCCGTGACCACACACAACACCCACAGGAGTCACTTTCAGAACTTGTAAGTCCCTTCCAGGGGCTCTATGTCATTGCTGACGCGGCGGCCCCAGATGGAGAAAAAGTAGCACGGGCCATTCGTCACAGCCACCCACACTTCAGGGGTTGTTGTTTTAGGAATCTCGACGAGATCGCACCGGTTGCATTGATGATTCAAGCAGACACCCATGCCGAACTCCGGTCCTGATCTCCTCCTCCGAAATGTGCTGCCTTTGAACCAAGTTTCGTTTTGTCTCAAGACTAAGAGGAGTACGAAATACACAGTGAGTCTAAAGGCCCCTACGCGAAGTTGCGTTTAATTGAGTTTGAGTGCGTTTGACTGTGTGGGGTCAAGAAACAGCAACGAGTCACCGGCACATCTGTGCTTTGTATAAAGCGTGTAATTCAATTCAAGGAATAGCTTGTCACCCGACAAAAGGTGCAGGAATGTCTTGGATTCTCGCAGCCGCAACGCAGTCAAACTCTCTCAAACGCTCTTGAACGCAGGTGTGCTTAGAAACCTTTACAAATCGGCCGACTCTGCCGCTCTCTGAGCTGTGATCCTCGCACAAATGAATCTCAAGAACGCATGGGACGCCAGGGCTCAGATGCCAATTTTATTATCGAGAACCGTTCTCACAACCCGCAGAAAGTACGCAAGCGAACTGCGGAAAGGGGGGACAGATCACACCTCCCTTCTCACAGGACCCGTGGAGACGATGGGAAAAATTCCTGACACCAACTGTTTCGGCGCGGCCAACCAATACACTGCCACAGGACTGCGACGAACTGCCCCAAAACTGGATGCAGAAAAACTGCCAGAGCCGGCGGTGGCAGATTTCTCCAAACGCCGGCAACGGGGAAACCATGGTCTTCAAGGTCCATCCGTCGCAGTCGCCTTCGGGCCTTCCAGAGGATGGCACTTGCCGCACTGCCGAGCCCCTGAGCGGCCGGAATTCACATGATTATGATAGCCTCGACGCTTTCCCGTTTGCTCTGGATCTCGAGAGGTCCGCTGAGTACGGTCTTGTTCATCAGGTCCTCGGCGCGTTCGCCATTCAAGCGGATGGCGGAAGTTCCTTTGCGCCCCGGGTTCTCACGGTTACAAGAAGCACAAAGGCTCTCCCGTGGTTGCCCCCAATAGGCCTGATCAAGTCACGGTCGCTCATGACATACCGGTTGGGTCTACTCCAGCGGTCACCCCCGGAGGCCCTGCCCCTCACTGTCACGGCCATAAGACAGCAGGTTGGACCACTTCGGTGTTTATACCGGCAGTCCTGTACGTGACAATGTCAGTCATCAAATAACCAATTCTACAACTACGGCGTCAATCCCCGGTAGGCCAGGAGAAGGAATTTCCGGGCTGACAGCTACGGCGTCGAACCCCGGGAGGAATGGAGAAGCAATACCCGCTCGGACCACGACGACTTCGAGCCCCGGAAGGCTTGGAGAACAGATACTCGGTCGAACGGCTACGGCGTCGAGCCCCGCGAGGCATGGAGAAGAGATACCCGGTTAGACCACAACGGCGTTCAACCTTGGTGCGACCGCCCTAGCATTTATACCTAAAGTGGTTCCGTTCACGTTGAGTGCCGGGTGACCAAGTCCCGGCGTAATCCCAGGACACACCGAGGGCTCAAATTTCTCGATGCCAGGGAGGGTTGTTTTAGATGGCAGAGCACCTAGAGACCCGCGCCAGAAGTCAGGGGCAAGGACAGCTCTTGAGCCAGAGTCACCAGCAGTCCAAATCCTAGCGGTACTTAGGGTCGAAACCACTGCTAAGTCTGTGAAACCACGCAAAGCCGAGAATTTGCTGGGTGCCTAAATAGCCGCGCTTCTAGGTACAGGCGGAAGCATATCACTTATTGGTGATGCCGTATTCGAGTTGCTTAAATATCAACAACTTAAACCTTCGGACGGCAGATGTGAATTTGGAGGTGTCGTCATGATGTGTAGCACCTTCTGGTAGACCAGTAAGACTGCGAATACATTTCCATGGCAGAAAGCGAAGACAGCTCTTCGTCTAGCCGGGTCCCTTTACTCGAAGCCGGTTAACTTTAACCGCGGTAAAAAAGTTAACCGCACTTCCCTACAAAGGAGGAACGTTAGGTCACGTGACCGGCAGAGTAACAAAGGCGGGGAAACGTTGCGGTGCCCCAGCGAGCCAGCGTTGCTATCTTTGAAGCGAATATGTCGTAGAAGCTGCAACATCGGGCGCGTTAATCAGCGATGAATAGTGCAGGAGGCTTTTGATTTGCCTTACCTCAATAAGTCTCAAAGCATGAGCAATGGCCTCGCCGCAATTTTTAGATGGTCTTACGACTCCGGCCATTCCTAAGACTAAATATACGCGCTAATTGTCGTCACTACAACGTCTTTGAAATACTGTAGAAGATTGCTTTGACTCAATCGGCCAGGTTTGGCCCGACAAAAGCGACAAAAAGCCGACAAAAGCGGATGGATATCGTCGATATCCATCCGGTTTGGATATCGATGAATCAGAGATGTTTCTGAGTTTATAGCGTCCCGTTCAACGCTTTTGCGGCCTTGCTTTGCGAAACCCAAATTAGGTTCAGCATTCCTTGAAAGCAAAGTTTTACTGCGCTTGGATACTGTGCATATTGTCACGAAGGACAAATGATGAGCCGTCGAATAAATGAAGAAACTAAACGGTTAATGGGGGCGAACTTGGGCCCAAAACAAAAATAGAAAAAGGCTAGCGTCGCAGGAGCGCTTGGGCGAGACTGACCGCGGCTCCACACACGGAGCCTCATATGTACATGCGTGGGCTTCTGGAAGAATCGGCGTAGAAGGTTCGACGTGTAAAACATTCGTACCTCGAACAAGCAACAGGATTCTCGAATGTGCCAGAAACAATAAAATTGCAGGAATAACAAAAGATGCGTCGCTCCAAAGAAAAGAACCCTGTCATTTCGCGTGGGAGGCACGCAAAATAACCCTTAGTTCACACGCGCGCTGCCTACTTGGCCAGCTGCACGAGCTGCAATATTTTAACTAGACATTGCACACCTTGGCCATGACCATCAAGAAACAATACCCAAAAGAAGGGCACTGGTAAATGTATTTAAAAATCTGCTTGTGTAACAGTTTTCAGGTCACTAAGCATAAATATTTCCATGAAACTCTTGCGAAAAAAAGTTGAAAAGTTAACAACTGCTTTTAGAAATACTACGGCTGCCATAGCTCTATAAATCACTCATGATACCAGAAGGGATGGTATGTCGCATACTTAATTAGCATGAGTCATCGATCGCACAAATTTCTGTTCCTAGTCCCGTAGAAAGAAAAAAAAACATCACACAAGTTGTCTGACATACAGTTACGGCCTTCCAATGCCACCAATTAAAATATGCCGCCAGAGGATGTTTCGTCTGATCAACTCTGATCCGGACATTCATACAACCAAAGCACAGATTAGATTTCCTGAACACGCATAATACTTGCCTTCAGCAAAAAAAGGTTAGGCGACGTTGCTCTTGGAAAAATATACACATCAAGATGGGGTCATCTTCACAGGCGTTTGAAATCGCTAGTTGCATCAGACCAAAAATATGTTCTATTACAAAATTACTTAAGTGCTTCACCGAGATATCTGTATGGTACCTATTCCTGTCTAAACCGTTTTATATTTTAGAGCTTTTATGGTCTCTGCACCCTCCCAGTATCCAGTGCACTCTCCCCAGTTCCATGCAGTTTTTGTCCTTTTACGAATGATTTTGTTTAAAATAATCCCCTCAAAATCATGTTTTTTCTCGAAACATAAAAATGGCAAAGTTATCATATTACGCTAGAAATTTCACCTCGATGGATTTTAGATTAAATCTTTAAATTTGTGTTACTCTTAGCAGTGCTCGCACAAACTAGTTACAGATATAGGACAGAGTTATATTAGCAGCAGGAACCCTTGCCATACAAATGACTGCATAGTATACTTTTATTAAGATTGTTGTTTATATTAAGGTTTGTAATCATCATTTATAAGTAATTCAAAATCCATAAAAATACCTTTTCCAAACCTAATATGAATCAACACCTGCCAAAGCACCCCATTATTAACTATGTCAAAAGCTTCTTGAAAATCCACCTGGAGCACGGCTACCTGTTTCATTTCAACTGAGCAGGATTACACAATACTTCTTGCGATTTGGGTGTTTAACTTGTGGGAGACGAGGGTGGAAGAAGATGGGGCGGAGTGCACGTGACAGATGGTCGGCCGAAGATACACGAGCTAGCGCCAGACAGAACGTGGTGCGCGAGGTTGGGGCTGGACAAAAACGATGGAGTCCGTCTGGCTCATGGAAATCACAGAGCAGCCCACCAGCGAGGTTCGGAGCAGGACCGGTGGGAAAGGTGAGCCCTGGCCATACCGGCCGGGGCCAACACGATCCCGGTGTGGTTCCGGAGCGAGACTCGCGCTGTGATAGCCCGGGACAGATAGCCTACACAGCGTTGGCGTGGGAAATACGATCCGCGGGCGTGGACACGGACTCCGACTGCGAGCTCTGAACGACGGCCGAAAAACAGGGTCGGCGAGCCCGGACTGCCGGCACTTGAGGCCGGGCAACTGGGAAGTACAGTAAACCCATTCGCTGTTTTCATGGTGTGTTGTGTCACTACCTGGGAGACGACCGGGGCACAGACCAATCGGGCGGCGATTATTAATAGAGTGATAATACCACAAAAAATACCACAAAAGGCACACCCAACGTTGGGCCCGGTCGGTATGCCTATGCTTCTGTTCGTCCCCAGGGAATCCCACGGATTCGTTGCGTGGCTTGTTCACTAACGCTAACGATGCCCGTTGAGAAACAAGTGTGTTGGAATTTTGGCGACTTGTCTCACAGCAGAGCTCGGCAGGTGTCTCGTCATGTGGAGTACCGAAAGGACTCGAAAGACGAGGTTGGGGACGCGCGCTCTCGAACACCCCAGCATAGCGGTTCGGAGGAGGTGATGCAACCGGGGGGTTTACGAGGAGTGCAGGTAAGATGTAAGTAAGTCGTCTTCGGAGGCAGAGGAGAGACACCGCATGTACGCTGGAAGGCAGAATAACGACTGGCAAAAGGGGAAACAGTCAGGACTGGCTGCACATTTTGGATTTGTTTTTATTATGATTTAGCATATAGGATTTCAGACAAGAATACAGATTTATAATTTAGGCTTGGGGTGATGCGGTGAGCAAGTAAGCGCTTGTAGAGGCCCAGGGTGCAGATGCTTTTCTGTCAGCGGGTGTCGGAAAAATTGCAGGAATAGCAGTTAACACCGGGAACGCTGGCAAACGAGATTGTCAGCGGCTGTCGAAAAAAATTATAGGCGCTATCAGGCGGCTCCGGTGCAGCGTGAGACTTGACTACTGCGCAACGGAGGCGCACAGCTGGGCACGCGGCGGCGCCAGTGCGTCTGCCATGGCTATGACGTCACTCCGGTGGAATAAGCAGACCGGCGAGGCGCGCGCGGCGGCGGCGGCTCCGGAGCGCCAGCTGTGCGCCATGTGAAGTCACTGCTCCTCGCGCATGCGCAGCACGGCTCTCCCGGAGCCACGCGAAACTGCTCAACCTCGGCCAGTGTAGCTCACGCTACAAAATTGCGGGAATAGCAGTTGACACCATGAACGCTGGCGGACGAGTTTGTTAGCGGTTGTCGGAAAAATTGCAGGAACAGCGGTTGACACCGGGAACGCTGACGGACGAGTTTGTTAGCTGGTGTCGGAAAAATTGCAACAATAGCAGTTGACACCGGGAACGCTGGCGGCCGAGAATATCAGGGGCTGTCGTAAAATGAAGGAACAGCGGTTGACACCAGGAACGCTGGCGGACGAGTTTACTAGCTGGTATCGGAAAAATGCGGTAATAGCTGTTGACACCGGGAACGCTGGCGGACGAGAATGCCATGGGGTGTCGGAAAAATTGCAGGAACAGCGGTTGACACCGGGAACGCTGGCGGACGAGTTTGTTAGCAGGTGTCGGAAAAATTGCGGGAATAGCAGCTGACACCGGGAACGCTGGCGGACGAGAATATCAGGGGGTGTCGGGAAAATTGCAGGAACAGCGGTTGACACCGGGAACGCTGACGGACGAGTTTGTTGGCGGGTATCGGAAAAAAATGCGGCAATAGCAGTTGACACCGGGAGCGCTGGTGGACGAGATTATCAGCGGGTGTCTGAAAAATTGCGGGATAGCATTAGACACCTGGAACGCTGGCAGGAGAGTTAATGAGCACTACATTTCGTATCTGCTCGACCAAGACAGCTTGTTGCTTCGCGTCATCCCAGCAATCGACGAAAGGCAGAGGAACAACACTTCCTTCAGGGACGTCGTTCCTAGAAAGCTACGGAGACTATTTATATGATGCTTTTTCGACTTCACACTGGCCGTTCATGGCAGTGACAGCAAGACTTTTAATAAGTTATTTCGCGTCGCGACCTGGCCGGGAATGCGGCGGTAGACATTTAAGTGGGCTTGTAGCTGTCTAGCTTGCCTCGATGCGCGAACGGTTCAAGAGGGCGTGCTCCATGAGCTGTCGTCCCCTCCGAGACCAATGAGTCCTATTGAGCCCGTATGCATGTGGACGGAACGAGAAGCTGTCGCTTGCATCGCTTCGCACACGGTGTACGCGACCATTACGGAGCGCGTGTATGGTATGGCCATCCCGCCGCGGGTTTTGGATCTCTTCACTTGCGTAACAGTTCGACTGGGTTTACGCCATCGTTACCTAAACCTGAGAGAATCTCACACTCTGAGCAAAGCAGCTAGTGGTTTTGCCACATTGCTCTGCTCCGAAATGAGAGGGCCCGAACTAGGTAAAGACAGCGAGCGTCGTGTCTTGCTTCTAAGCTAACTCGGCGAGATACAAACGAGGAGTCTGGTCCGATTCTCAACGCTGACTTGAAGGGATACTACCGTCGGGATGGGAAGATGATTAACAAAAGGTTGCGTCAGGACACAGAAAATTGCCCGTTCCTGGCGACCCAGGAGCGAGCTCTGGAATGCGGACTCGCCGAGTTAGCGGCACGGTACACGAGCGCTTGAGCGAGCAATTTCGCTGTGGAAGATATAAATACTACCACAATCTGCGGCAAAGTTTTCGTTTTTTTGTGTTATATTAACACTGTTCTACGCAGAATGGCTTCTTGGAAAGACGGACATAAACAGCGTCACTCAGGAAGTCCACCTGGAGGAAATACGGGCCCATCCGTTTTCCCAAGTGCTCAAAGTGTCTGATACTTGTTCGGCCCGACGAACGGTTCAAGCAGGCAGTTCTACGCCCGCTGCAACCTCCAAGCTGAACGGGGCTGGTCTGTTCGCTTCGGGGGGACGTGCTTAGAGCAGGCAGCCTGCTGCATTGTGGTGAGTGCGACAGCGAGCGACGGACAGGTCGACATTGTCTGCCGGCTTAGCTAGAAGTGCCAGCTGAGGCCAGCACCAAGAAACAACTACGCCGAGGGTTCCACCACAGCCTACGCCTCATTCGGACGCTGCAATGTGGCCACTCCGGGAACACACACAGGAGCCGCCTCTCCGACACCTCACACGGCACCGACCAGAGCATTCTCCTGTCTCCTGAGTCAATCGACGTGGAAGAACTCCTTCCTGAGGCCGATGAAATACCGAGTGCTGGAAGTCATCCCAAGTCCGGGCCTTGAGGAGAGGGGAGAGTGTGGGAGACGACGGTATAATACGACGGGACAGAGGGCACGTGACGGGCGGTTGGCCAAAGAGAGACGAGCTGGCGCCGGTCAGAACAGGAAATCAACTTTTAGCTTCACAGCTGTTTCTACACGCAATCTAAATACATCTTGGAAATATTTTAATGATTGGTTTCTCTGGATCTAGCAAACGTCGTTTCACAACCTATAATTATGGCCAAAAAGTAACGTTTTTAATTATCAGAGAGGTCATATATTTGTACAATGATGAGCAATAAAACGCCGTTTGAGAGTAAACATAGGAGCCACCAACACCAATGTTTCCATTCGCGGGTATCAGATTGGCCCTGGCTGCAAACAGACAAATGAAATAAATAAAACAAAAAACGGTTTAGTAAGGGTTTCAATGAATTAGCGTTTTAATAGTTTTGACAAGGATCAAGAATTGCTGTCTTGGGGGAGGGAGGGAATGGAAGCACCTATTCATGGGTTATTCATCCTAAAACAAAAACGTTTGAGCGCGGAAATAATGAAGATCGATAACACTTGAGGATGACGCTGAAAGCCGATTGAACAAATAACGAAGTGCGAGGCTAATGAAATGGGTGGGTGCTTACTTTTGAGCTCAATTTGTTAAAGAGCGAGGTAAAGCCAACACATAGCGCGGCCACTTTGAAGTCCTCCCGAATTATTGCCGGAATTGTGGTGGTGACAGCGTCTGGGGAGGTACCATATCATTTAGAGGACCTGCAGAGCTGTGCCTGGCACTGCACACGTAATGGGCACGTCTAGTTTTTATCTACGTGCTTTCGCAACATCGATGGACTTAACGCCACAATTTCCTAATTTCAAAAAGTGCACCACGACGTCGTATCTGCTAAGACGAAATAATTAAAGCTTCGCATGAATATATTAGAAGGTACTTGAGAACACGCAAGTGTAAGAAATATATGTCAAGCTGCTTTAAATCTCGGCGGAAGGCCACTAAATTTATATCTACGTTTGCGCTGGGGTTTTGTGTTTTCTGGTGAAATTGGTCAAGACACGATATACTTCAACGAAACTTTTCTGGAAACCAAGAACGATCACGTCGCAAGCTAAAATGTATTATTCTCTAAAATTATTATTCACTTAAGAATTGCAGACAATGCACAATGCAAGTTTTCCAGTTTTATTGAAAACATAACGCCAGACAGTTTTTACTTATATTGTTGAAAATAAAGATCAACATAATCTAAAAAAAGGCGAATTAGAACAAAAATGCACAACTAGTATTTTGGCCCTTAGAGAATATTACATTTCAGCAAGCTTAGGTAGTTTTTCTTGCAAAATGTTATAACCGCTTTAGAGGAGGGTAGATTGTATCCCGTAAATGGCGCTTTGGGGTCTTTAACTACGCGCGTTTTTAAATAGTTAAGAGCGATCAAGTGTTTTAATGCGGTAAACTATAGCCTCGCTGGGTTTGCAAGCAGTTGTATAATAAAAAGCCTGAAATGGCGCAAACTGCACTTACTTTAAATTCAGTCGGTGTGTCCTGGACGCGAGCACGGCATGGTAAACTGGGAATGCTCGCAATAGACTGCGGAAATTCGACCGGCAGTCTTGCCAGATGGCGCCACCAAAAAACCGCCAAACCGCTTCAAGGTATAGACCAGAAATAACCTAGGCCATAAAATAAAATACTGCCAAAATAGCCAAGAAAAAAATATCTTTAAACCCTTCATAAACAGTTTTTCCCGCAAACACAAAACACCTTGCATTCTCTTTTTCAACACTCAGATGCGCCATATTTTGTGTACACATTATGTTACTTGTAACTTTTTTGCAAAAAAACTTCGGAAGGTTGAAAATTTGCACAACACTGACCATTCCTTCGTATGTTTTCGAATGTAAGTACAAAACTCACAAACATGTTTATTGTAAAGTCCTAGAAATATGATCGTACGGTAGACGAACAGAATACATAAGCAGGCCACTCAGAACAATGGGCGTTTCAAAACATATCTTCCAATAACCCACCCGCCTCTTTTCTTGGTTTACAATATGAGTGTCGCCCATTCCCGAACACGCTATTTTTTATGTTCTCTTTCTCGGGGTGGGCAATGACTGGAAAATATTCACTTAGTTTAAAGGTTTACTTGCAGCTTTCTTATTTTTGCAAAGCAGCGTTTGGACAGTTCAGTCTACGTCCGACTAGATGTCATATGCATGATCTATGGTAATAGTGCAATATGTGTGTTTTGTTTGTTCCACTGAGCTGTGGGGAGACCTCTTGAACTCCGCAAGCACTGCTTTTCTTAACATTCTGAAAACCCTGAAGTTCGTACAGCCTTCTTTGTCCTCTACCTATCAATCAGACAAGAAACACTTTTTTTTCAAGACTGATTAGAAGTTCGAAAATTTACGAGTAGAACCTCGAAATTTGACGCCGAACATGATGCTCGACATGAGTCCGCCGGATCCCTAGATTTGACCCAAAAATAGCTACATGACCTAACACCAAACTTTGACGCTAACTAGAAAAAAAATGTAGCTCTATTTTGCGTCATATAATCCGACCATTCTGCGAACACTGACAACTGGTTTCACGGCTAACCGAAGCGACACGAATATTCCTCAGAAATTCGGGGGTTTCAAGCGAGAGACAAAATCCAACGCCGAGGGTTGTCTTGTTGTCTCCATACTCTCATTATGAGAAAAGGGAACAGGATGCACAACTTGCGCGACCCATTTTTTATTTACTGATTGGCCTCACCAGGCTGAGAATTTCGTCGCCTTTTGCGAAGAGTTTAACTAAAATATGCTAAATTCTTTATACAATATGATATTTTCTCTAACCGATTTATCCATCGGAAGTGGGAAGACGGTAGTATGAGAAAATCTTTCTACAGCCGGAATGTAATATGTAATGTGAACGTTGCCGCAAAACAAGTGGTGGAGTCTCTATAACCGACGTGACTGAAACTGAATTAGCCAGTTTTATTATTTCGGATGGCATAAAACGCGTGATGCGAGCAATAGAATTCACATAAGAAAGAGAGGGAAACAATAAGGGTCTATGCAGGTACAAAATAACCTTAGTCCTTAAAAAAAAAAAGAGCGAAGCATTCTTACTTTACACGTGGAAAACACTTTATCAAGTAACAAGGATATCAAGACGGAACGACTAGAAACTTTGGCTATAAAAGAAAAAAAAAACATGTGTGGCCAACTTTGATGACACAGATGGTGTGGTAAACAAAGTGCCCTTGCCGCAGCAGTTTCTGATTGAATACGTTTTGTGAGTGCTTAACTTTGCCGAACTGTCCCTATGATGGCAAGACCGCCTATTTGTACCGCGTGATTAACTTTAAAAAGAAGTCATGAGCCCTTCCACTCTACGAAGGAGGATGACCAGCGAAAGTGTTTAGCACACGGCACAGACGGGACACGGAATTTTGAACAAAAGTACGCACATACATTTATTGTTGTCTTGATTGGTGGTCATAATTCCGTGTGAACGACCATCGCCGCCCCGGAAAGCCGGAGGAAACTTGACACGCAGTGACGGGAGCGCCACCCGGCGGAAAGTAGACACGCATGACGGGGCCCGCCACCCCGGGAGAGCGGAAGGAAAGGAAAGTACGCACGCAAGCGCTTAACACCACGACAAAGAAAGGGCGGTGCGACTGTATATATGGCCGACGCGTGTCACACAGCGGCAAATCTTTGAGAAACCTTTATTATCTACCTGAGAGTCTACTGATCTTAAAAATGGTGCCTATCGATAACTAATCTGCATAAAATACCTATTGCCAAATTACCCAAGCATCATGGAGAATGCAGACAATGGTGTTCCGCGCTAACGCTACAAGTCAGAGCGTCTGCAGCAGTCGCTGTTCTAAAGCAAAATCCTGAACAGATATCACCTTGCAGACGCGTTCATTATTGCTTTATTTTGTAAATTTACTTCGAATTTCTCATACGGGGAAACTTGCGCGTGTGGCGCGCTGCGGCGGGTGCAAGCGTACAGTTTTTGTTGACGGACATGAAAATTCCACAGAAGCCTAGACGTAAACAACTTCGCTGCAAAAATACGTATATTTGTCACGTTCGTTGCATGTTGAACGACGACTTTCCCATTTTAAGGTTACTTTATCCTTCGTGTAACCTCCTGGCTACTGCGGCGGGGTCGGGTGCCTTGATTTAGGTGTACTTACGTTATTTACGTTATTGCGGCTACAAAATTTCAACATTATTTGCTACAAGCAAGATGGCGTGCACGTTGCTCTTTATCATTATGTTATCCGAACATCTCTGCAAGGTAGCTTAGGAGAGCCCCGGCATAGTTCCGTAGCTCATTTTTAAGGTTTCGTGTTTTCGGAGTTTATTTTTTCCCCTTAATACGGTGTTAATCGGTATCGATTTCCAGTGTTGTGTACAAAATTAAGGTTTTAATAAAACTAAAGTTAACCAAAAGACTGGACATGGGCATGGGATTTTTCTTTTTCAGAAGAATAACACGTGACTTCAAAACGTGGAAACCTTTCAAGGACCGATACGAAAAATAAACAAATAAGATGTGTGGTTCCCAGGCAAGAAGCCTGCGGGACAGTTTTTTGGGGCTGTCTTTGGTGAGAGCGCGAATCGTATAAGGTTGCAGAGGAATATTTTTTATGGCGAAGCTTTTTTTCTCTCATTTAGGGGTTATTTTGATTTGGGGTTCATCGAGTTTTACCCTATTTTGATAAAACTAGCTGGGGGTAAACTTTCAAAGTAATATCGGTATTTACCAAAAACTCACGTGCTCCACAATGTTTCTATAAAATTCTAAATGAGATTCACCTCTTCTCTCAGATGGGGTCGAAATAAGATATCCTCAAGTTAAAATAAGGTCAACGTCGAGTGACGCCCATTACGTCTAGGTGCAGCTGGCGAAAAGTTTGTACATTTTTAATGCATGCCATTATGTAACAGCCAAAAGCTTACCAGCAAAAAAGTCCTCTTGATAGAGTCGCGAACCTGCTTGCGGATCCGAAGAAGAAAAACGAAATCTTCGGCTTTTGCGTCGAATTGGACAGTCTTTTAGTTTTCGTTTACTGACGAAGCAGCAAATAATGCGTTTAGAATTATGCTAATTTACAGTCCTAGGTTTTTCGCCGTCGGCACTGCGACCCAGGATACTTTTTTTACTCTTGTAAATTTTCAACAGCATCAAGTACCACTTTTTGAGTTTTTAGAATTGTGATTTTTATTGTTACTGATTTGTGAGACTATGAGCAAAAGCGCGAACCTCTGATTTTTATTGAATAGGCATATTCAGGTGATAGGCATATTCATATTAATATTTTGTTTGTAATGTGTTCTATATAGAAACAGATAGCCCGTATAATACATATAAGCTCTCAGAACCCTCTTGCGTCAACTGAAAGATTGTTGAGACATATCGTGCTTGTCGTCTTAAGAATTGACCAAGGTGGACGTTTAATAGAGGTTGCGGAATGTCAAGGACGTCAAAGTAAAGCGAGGGACCTTTCAGGATGTCTTGTACTCGATGTTGAAATACCAACTTGAAGAAAACATTGAACACGACAGATAATATCGCTGACGTGAACGACGTCAAGGTGTAGCTCAGCAACGTTTTTACAAGTGTTGTGCTCGACGTTCATAGAACTTTCAAGACAAGACATAGAACAGACGTCAATTATTGTTTAAGACGTCGAGGTGAAGCTCAAGACGTTGTCACGACGTCTCGTGTTTGACGTTGTCGGAACCTTTTATGTGGACGTACCATTCACGTCAATAAAAAGTATACTAAGGACCTGAAAGTAGTCGACGTTTAGGACTGATTTGGAAAACCCTTCGGCGTTCTGTGCTACCTGGGTGTTAGCTTTTTGATTGTTCGCGTTAGTGGTCGCCTGTTGACGCGAAATCTTACAACGTGCCTCTTCATGCGCTAAAGGGACTTTGTCTTCGCACTCTGCGACGACAGTACACAGCACTTTCAGGTCACCATCTTTGATTTGCGGCTGAGACTTCTACTTAGCCTTGCGCAATTCTTCGTTGGCGATGCTCGACCTGTTCGTTGGTTCTCGGGGAAGTTGACGCCAGTGGTGGTTGCCGGAGCGCAGTCGTAATTTTGGTGATAATCTATCTGTTCTGACACCGTCGAACAAGCCGCTTCGTCTTCAGTCGATCCAACCTTAGTTTATTCCTCACGGTAAAAGTCCCGAGTTTTTGCCCCCTATGTTGCGCCTTTGAAGCGCACATCTAGTTCGACGACTTCCTTGTTGACGCTGACGTCGCTTCCAAAAAATGCAGGATGTTCGGCTTAAAAAAATACCGTTTGCTCAGACTGAACCTGCAGATTCCCTGCAGCAGCTATCTGGCAATAAATATTTAAGAGTCACGTTGCCTAAATATCTATTTAGGTTCCTCGCAACATTAAACAAGAATTGATTTCGCGTCAACTGACGTTAAAATACCTATACACCATTTCAGTTTCCCCTCTATACTTAGCGGGAAAATCGAAGTCACGAGTTATATTGACTTCACGTGATGTCATCAATTGTGACACATGCAGCAATATATTTTTCTCCGCTATTTAAAGCAGAACAATCGACGTCACGTCTCATACACTAATTTAGTTTCACCGCTTAACTTAGCTGTAAAATATACGTCACATGACGGATGCGCCCAGTTTTCCCGTTCAATCCATCGGACGACTGATAAAAAATAATTTATTATTTCTACGAAATCAGGGTTAATATCTTCTAGATGATTTTGAACACTAACTTCTTAAATACTGTGTTCAATTGTTTAGAGGAATTTAGCGGTTAAGGTCACGGTTGCTCCGTTTTTTTTTTTTTGCTCTAGAAAACTATAGAAACTTCCCTATACTAGGCTACTTCGCCCCGAAGACAAACAGGCCTTTTTCGTTGCTGTTATGGGCTCTTCCTCCCACTCAAACGATGATTTAGGCTTCTGACTTTCATATTTCTACGTGACACCACGATGTGGCGTGACGTAACGATGCCATGTGACCTTACGGGGTCACAAACATTAGCTGATCAGCACAGTTGTGGAACAGCCGGGGAGGTCATTCCTCCCCCCCCTCCCCCCAATCCACTCAGCCTTTTTTTTTCGCCTTCCGTCGTTTGAACTGCCACTTCATATTTCGTTTCAAAAATTCGTTTTCCACAGAGTGCGGTGAAACACCATCTAGGCGAGGTGCTACGAAACAGCTTCCTTCCGAATCTGCACAGCTGTTACCATAGCAGCCGTCCCCAAAACTTTAGTGCGTCGAACAACTAGAGGCGGGTCGGGGAAGGGGGGGGGGGGTACTGCACGTTAGGGATAATTCTTGTTGCAGCAGAGTCAAAGAGCAGTTCCGTAACTCAGCTAATCCTGTAGCCTTGGGGGCACACATACGTTAGGCTCTCACGTGACATCACACTCAAGTAGCCCAATGGTGCCTTATGACTTCATAATGGCCCTGGACTATGCTTGGAATTAAAGTACCGCAGCTATCTATGTTGTTTTATAGGTATAGATAAGCGTGTCATTCTCCGAAGAGACATTGGGTATATGAACTTTGTGTCAGGAGCCTTCAGGTCGTGAAAGAAAGAATTAAGATAAATTAAATGAAAGATGCATAAGTGCAAAACACTTTACGATGCACTAGCGCCCGATAAGTTTTCTCAGCTGTCGCTGAGACTAATATATATCCACGAGGGAATCCTTATTTTTGGCATGGTTTCTTTGCGGGTCTCTCAACTTCAGGTGACTGGGAAATGAGCGATAAATCGGAACGTTACGCCAAGGATTCTCGAAGAATCCACGATATTATTTTGAATATCTTGAGATTGATTGACAACGCCAAAGAAGCTACTTTAAACCATTGTCTCGAAGCAGTCAACCCACCCATAGACGGGAGGCAGAATGGAAGGAATAGAGTACAAGAGAGTGGTTCAGAGGAAAGCAAAGACGTGATATAGCAATGCCAAAACTTTGTTGTTTCACCTCGAAAGACTCGAAGTTTGGGCTACACTCCTGCTGGAGGTTAATTTTTTTAGGTCAGCCTTTAAGAGACGCCACGAACTACAATGTTTGCACAATATTTAGAAACCTGATGCGTACTGAATTTGTGTGTGCTGCATAATAGCGAGGGAACATGAAAAAATTGTCTTTTAACACTTCCGTCGAAAGAATATTACAAAGATGTCATGTAGGACAGCATTATTTTCACTTAATGTTTCTTAGAATATCAATAATGAGAATCTAGTATACAAGTGACACGGTGTCTAGGTATAATAGCTTTCATTTATATAATTTACATGTTTTGTTCACTTGTTTTCCTCATCTACGGGCCAGAAATCTATGAAGATGAAGACTTTCTGCCAGGTAAGCAAACGCAACAAGCTTTCGTTGTGAGTGCCGTAAGGAAGGTGTAAGCACACTTAAAATTACTTGGACGAAAAAAGTTCAAATGACTCCACTCATGTCGCACTGTTATAAAACCAATAAATATTACTCGTGGTAACAAAGATTTGTCGCACCCATAATTGTAATTCCAACCAATAACCTTTTACGTTTATTGCCTCATGAATCCTGTTAATTAAAACTTGCATCCTTTAGAATCACGTTTTATTTTTAAACACATATAACATTTATGTATCTTTATTATCCAACAAAACAACAATACAAAACAGTGCTTATCGTACCTTCGCCCTCAATTGTAAAAACAAGAATACATTTTCACGTTTTAATAAATGTAAAAGTGTCTATATTTTCTAAGATGGTTATAACATTACACCACTCAATGTGAACATCGGAGATTTCGACACTCGAACTATTTTATGGCTAATTTGAGGGTGGATGAGTGTTGTTCTTCCTTCCAAGCTTTAGGTAGTCAGAAACGTGGACCCATATCAGGTGTGAAATTGTCGGCCAGGTTTTTAAGCAGGAGGTGGGTTAAATATTCCAAGGAATTTGGCATTACGCACGGTTGCGACGTCACGGCCAAAGCTTTGCCAAAAATCTGCACTGTTGACATTATATTCGCCCTCCTACCAAAAAAGCAAACATTTCGTTCTAAAATAAAAGAACTAATATTTGGCGATTTGCTTTTTAATGTTTTTTTTTCTCATGAGCAACTTAGTAAGAAAAAGGAGAGTATCCCCGGTTTTTATTTTTTAATTTAACCCCAGTCAAGGAAAACCTTCCGAAAACCCGCACAAGCAATATTCGCAGTCGCTATTTGTGGGACACGGAGCGTTTTCAATACCAGCTGAGCCAAGTTCACACGAAATGCTGAATGAAGCAGCCTTCGAGGTGACTGCATACTCAGAGTACATGCGAAAACAGTTAACGAATTCTATTTTTGGCGCAGCTGGTAGAATATTCGCGCACTTCGGTCGAGGGTGTACTGTGATCTGTGTGTTTTTCATTTGGCAATCGCTAACGTTTGCAAGACAGAAAATTACCGATTGATTTATCTTTGTCACTCTACTCTGCCAACAATGTTGGGACCTTATTAGGGGATAAGTTATCAAATATTAAATGGTCGGTTATATTAGTAGTCTACCGCTGATTCTGAGGTCTGCTAGTGTGATCGATGGAGAAATAAGTTATGGAATGGTATATTGCATGAAATGAAATACTGGCGCCAGAGCACTTGGTGGGTTCTAATAACGAAGCACATGATGTCGGTATGGTTTGCGATGCGACATGTGGCGAAGGAATTGTTATTGTATGATAGTATTTTATTCCTCCAGATGCTTCTTGTTACGACGTGGTAGATTCCGTCGCAAGTAAGACAGGCGTGTGGTGGTAACTGAAAGATTCCGAGGTTTTCTCTTTCTCTCTCTCTATCCCGAAAAGAAGAGGAGTTTCGAACATGCGGTGCCAAAACGAAAAACAGCTCGATCACAAGGAAATAAAAATATGTACATGCTTTGCACGTGACAAACATGATTAACAAAATAGACAAGAAAACGCTCGTGGACGAAATAACATGGCGATGCGTTTTCTGAAATTTTCTCTTCGATAGAAGTGAAACCTGTCGATGTGCTTTCGGGTCCTGCTTGAACGCTGCAATGTCGTTTCTTCCTTGGTTTCCACTGAAATCGCCGTCGGCGCGTATGAATGGTGGCATTCATCGTTTCTGATCGCCGAAGGTGATGATGAGATCGGAGCCAGCGCAACGGTCTGTTGGTCTAGCACCTGACCCTCTTCCGGCATCCATCTCAGTACTCGTTCAGCTTGGCTATGTAGAACCTTTGATGGCTTTGATAGATTCAGCATTCTCAACGCAGAGGTGGACTTCATTTTATCAGGCGTAGTTGCTAAAATGCACATGATTCCCAGATGCAAACTTTCATTCGGGTCATCGTCCCCAGTATCCCGTGCAACCAATGGAAAGCAGGTGTCGAATCTCGACCGAATTGGACAGCCCAGCAGGACCTCCGACCGGGATCTTCCTGAAGCTTGCGGCGTTCCTTTGTAATGGAGCAACATCCGAACCCGGTTAGCTTCCAAAACGCACATTGCATTTCTTAATCCCATCTTTGACGGTGTGCATGGCACTTTCTTCCATACCGTTGAATTGCAGGTGGAATGAAGTGGTTCCGAGCTGCGAAATTGTTTTTTAGTGACAAACTTTTTTAAACTCCTGATTGTGAACTGAGTTTCGTTGTCTGACACCATCTTGCGCGGAAATCCAAAGTGATTGAACAACATACGTAACGTTGTTATCGTTGATTGTGTGGTCGCGTGGGACACTGGTACGGCTTCGATCTATTTGCTGTGTGAATCAACAATAATTAGTATAATTTGTTCCTTCAGAAGCCCAACAAAACAAATGTGTATTCTTTAGCAATTATTTTCTTGTATCGGGCCAATTAACTTGCTCTTTTGCACTTCGTAAGGGCATACCCTGAACATATTTCGTGCAAACTGTCGCCTGGCTTTCAATTGCCTCGTCAAGACCAGGCTACCAAAACTATGAACTTGCAACCGTTTTTTAATTATGCGTCCTGTTGAGTTTCATGAAGCAGACTTAGGAGCTATTTCCTCGCAATTTTAGAGTCCCCACCTGGTGTTCCCAGTACACCAGGTCCTGTACTACAGAAAGCTCAAACTTCCTGTCATAAAATGGTTGTAAGTCGGCTTCTACGTTTTTTCGGCTCATTGGCCATCCATCTAGGATGTGTCTTCTAACGTTTGGCAGCACGTGGTCTCTGGCAGTGAGCTCTTTAAGCTCTCTGGTAAGTACGGTTCCTTCGTCAAAAAAGCAGTGTTAAGACATACTCCGGAAGCTAAATTGAGCTGCATGATTCCTTAGACGTCGGTAGCGGTAATTGGCTTAAGGTGTCTGCGTTGAGCATCGCGTTTACATGGCTGGTACACCCAACGACAAACCTTCTCTAAACGTTTGTACAATGGCGATAACGGTGAAGGCAGTCGTGGCTGAAATCAACTGTAGAAGGTCAGCATGCTAGATAAATGACCGGAGTTGACTCTAATGTTCTGGACACGGAGTTCAAGTCGATGACCTTATGGTTCTTTTCTGTTGGGTGAAGACCCTCTTGGTCATTCTGACGGCCAAGGTGGTTCGACCGATTCCTGCCTGAACTTCCTACTTGTCGCTTGTACAACCTTAATACGTTCTCTCAGAATGCGCTGGAAAATATAGATTTATTTTTGCTCCATCGTTAATGCCTTGTTCAGGAAGTATTAAGTCATAAAAGTAGGCTTCCAAACCTGGAAGACCTTAGAGGACTCATTCCATTTTGCCCTTAAAGATGGCGGGTGATGACGCTTTTCAAGATGGCAGTCTGTTATACCAAAATATGCAAATGCGTGTTGAAAACAGCAAGCTTCAGCGACTGCTCATCGAGAGGCACTTGGTTAAACGCGTCCCGCAAGTCCGGTGTGCTGAAACGGCCATCGTCGTTCAGACAAGCTGACATATCCTCAATAACGGGGAGCGTATATTGTACTAACGCAGAAACTGGATTCAGTGTCACGTTAAAATCTCTACAAATACGTACGATCTCTTCTTTTAGAGACCGGCCCAAAAGGGAGTAGTGTTTTCAGAGTGTGTAACTAGTGAAATAATTCCGGCATCTACAAGCCAATCCGGCTCTATGGATACTTGCTCGTCGTAAGGCAATAGTAATGAATCATGGCTTGCAAAACCTTTGACATGGTTGAAGGAGATCAGATGGGTAAACGACACAACACTAAAAAGTCTCTAGTGTCGTGTCGTTTACCCGCAGTCTCGGTTTATTTTTCAACAATGTGCAATGTGCACCAGCTCGTTTGCACCCTTACATTTTGTTCAAAACCTTTGAGTTGCTTCATCCTTGAGGCACAAATGCGCTGGTTGTCTTTGAATGAGTTCAAGCTCTGGAGAGAACAGATTTTCGTACTCGTTCACGTAGACTTTGCAGACCTTGCTGCTGGCCACAGGAAGGCTTCGAGATTTTCGCCATGCTCAAAACAGGAAATTCACGTTGATTATATTTTCAATAAGTTTCATCGACATAAACACAGACCTCGGCCATCCACGACACTCAGTTTACCCTCTACGATCGTCGTCTGGTATGCAACTTTTATGTTTAACTCTCAGCGTATGGAATTGATCCCAAGTAGCAATTCAACTTCACTTCAGACTTTTGACATCTTGGTCGTGTTTTACGATGTCTTTCGTGCATTTCTTTCGTTATGGCACAGACCGGTGACCAACCCCTTGTTAATTTGCAGGACCAGACGAATTCCACCCCACGGGAACGTGCGTCGCACTGACGGCACAAGCTTTGTTGCCTTAGGGTTACCAGATTCCAAATCTGTGCGGTCAAAGCGTCAGCATCATTTTCTAGGGACTCTACTGCTCGTACCACGTTGTTTTATGACCTGGCGCTCTTAGGGTTACAATACTTGCGACCCAAATGCCCTTGCATGCCACACTGCAATTATTTTTGTTTTTGCAATTCACACTTTCTACTGCTGTATTCGGCATTACCTAAGCTTTCGCAACTTATTGATGAATGGAGCAATGTCCTGGCATGGAAGGCACCCTTTGCTGACCCTTCAGTTTGTGTTCTTCGGATGTCGTGCTTTCCCTCGTCATTCTTTGTGCATGGGCGTCTGTAATTTCTGCCGCCACGGCTGGTACTTTGGTGTCCTGCAAGCTCAGCTCTCATTTTGCCAGCAACTGTTTCTGCAGATTTTTTGATATGACGCCACAAACTATTTCGTCTCGTAATATCTACTTCAATGCCGCCCCGAAATTGCAGTCATTAGCTATTTTTCTCATTTCCATGATGATATGCGTGCACTGATTCTCCTTCCTCTTGGCATCTGGTTAACAACTTGAAACTGTTTTCAATCTCATTTGGTTTAGGGTCATAGTAATCGTTTGAGGCAAGGACCGCTTCATCGTACGTTAGCGAATTTAACTTGCTGGGCGCCGCCCTTCTGCAATTCACTTGTATCGCTCTTGTTTCCCAGCTCTGACACTAGCAAGGCAGTTTTCTTAGCATCCTCTACCACATCTTTGCCTTTAAACACATCATTCTAAATTCACGAGGTAAGCGTTCCACTTATATTGTTCGTCGTCAAAATTGAAGCAGATGGCGGGTCATGCTTGGAGTTTTGCCAGTTATCTTTGGAAGCCCAGCCTCACCAGATACCATCGCTGCCAGCTGTCTGTTCTACACCAGTGTCTAAGTTCATGTGCTTAAAACTCGCTGCCTCTATTACGACTTGGACGAGCCCGTGGCAAGTAAGCGAGGTGTATTGTGGTGGCTGAACGACTACGATGTTTATCTGCTCCGTTCGCTCTAGCACTAAAGGACGACACGCTTTGAACGCCACGTGCCAAAACTAAAACAATACAATAAAAATAATATTTCTGAGCGTGCTTTGCACGTGACAAATATGATTACCAAAATACACGAGAAAACGCTCGTGGAAAATTAAAATATGGCGCTGGGTTTTCTACACATCTCTTTGAGGAATTGTGTAATTTGCATTGGTATGCCATAGTGCTTAATATCTGACCGTGCAGCACTTCCACGCCTACTACATAATTCTGCTAATGCGCTGTTCCTACCCTATCACGGAACCGCTGTATCTATGCTAGGAAGAAAAGAGAGGTAAGGCGATAATTAGGGTGCAATTTTTCTCACCCCAACTATAGGGAGCGAGGAGTCTTTGGTTGTCCGCGCTATGATGTAAAACAACAGCTGCCCTTCTTTGCAGGCACTCTCATCCAATGTCTTTTAAGGTGCGGCCAACACGAGCATAAACGAACGTTTGGTAGAGGAGGGGAAACAATAACTTTATATGGGAAACCGTGGAATGTTTCAGTAAAATTATATGGGCTTATAAAAGGCCAATCAGTCAAACTATTAGCTGAAATAAACAGAGGCCATCGGATGTGCTGCTGAGAAATACGGGTGAAGGAATGCTGCATTTTTGGAGTGTCTATGTCAACCTACGAGGGAAATATATATAACGTGTAGACAAATAAAGTGACACTGAAGAAAGAATATTAAATATTGTACGAATGATGGAGTGTGTACAGAACCCAGGGTTTCAACATTGTTTTCTTTACGCAGAGGTCGTCCGAAGATGAAGTCTTGGACTTGGATCCAGAAGTTCAAAAATAAGTAGGTCCTAATTTTCACTCTTTGTTGTAAATTGTGGCGAAACTTCTAACATTATCATGGCAACTGGAATAATAGTTCCACACTTATTTCAGGCTCATCGTAAGTTCCGGATTTATTATCATATTTAGCCACTATATTAGCGCCGGTATGTGTTTAGATGCGCTACCTTTATTTTAATTGTCTTTTCAAATGTATGTCCCCTTCGTCTACTTTGGTGCACTGCATATGATGAGACCGGTGGTCACAACTGACCATGCTACTGTTCGCTTTCCTTCGACTGCAATCCTGTAACCAGGACATGATCAGTCACGACTGACGTGACACATGGACTTCTATCTCGTGTTCAGTTTACGCTGGTGACTTCATTACTTTGCTCAGCCAGTAAGACACTAATATTTTCATACGAAAGCTTTAACTGCCCCATGGATCGAACCGACGTAATCAGCTTTGATAGCCGGGGCAAACGTTACCTTCTCCTGTTTCCGTCGAGCGAAGCCTGTCGACTGTACCAGAAATATCATGGATAGTGCTATCATTGGCTGGCGCGCGTTATCAAGGAACGAGGCGGCCATTGGCGCCTCGCACTGCGTAGTTAAAAACCTCCATCAGAAAAGCCCTCTCCATGGCGGCGCAGCGCACGCATAGTGACCTCCAGACAGATGTGAGCTACTTTAGGCTCCGCCTAAGGATAAACGTTTTGTGGATCCCAGATGTTTTGGCGACCTGACGCTGCAGAATCTCCCTTGGCGGCACCAGAAGTGGATCCTAATGGCCTCTCGTAATGTTGTAAGTCGGCAACCTCGTGAGCTCTTTCAGCTTGCTGATATGTTGTGTAAAAGTGCGTTAGAGGAGGGTTTCGCAATCTGTGGATTTCGACAGCTGGAAGTCTCTTCGGCTCGCAAGCTTTCGTTCTTTTTGGGCTTCCAAGAAACGAGAGGTCCTGAATAAACAAGACTCGACGAAGAAAAGGTCAGGTTTCTCGGCTTCTGTTGAACGCTTTTTCAATCCTGAGAGTGTTGTTGTTTCTCAGAGTTCTCAAGTAATTTTAGATGAATGTCCGAAAATGTGTCTGAATATGAAACCTTCATGGTTTCATTTGTGCTCAAATGTGTTTGCTATTGGTACCACAATCCGTACCCTGCAGGGTAGAACGACTTTTGTAAATCAATTCTTAAGCAAACTGAGTGTTCTGGTAGATTCGACTGCCCCAGTTAAGCAAATAAATTTCTGGAGAGTGTCGGCTTTGAAGAGGGACTTGAGAGCTAATTCTTTGACCGCGCTCCAGACTGGCACGACTGGCTTGTTTTCCGCGCTCCCAGATGGTACTTTTACTGAGAAAGCTTTGGTGGCTGTTTCCGAGTTATTTGTAAAGAACGAAGATAGTGTTGCGGTTTTAAAACGGGAGGTTTGTATGATTTTGGCGGAGGAGCAAATCACAGCTACGTTAAGCAGAAACAAGGGCATTTCACGTTCTTCTTTCGGTTTAAAGTTTCTGGTAAAAGATCACAAAGTAGGGATCCTCTTCCGAGTGGTAATTAACGAAAATTGGTCGTGGCAAAAGTCGCTTGCGATTTTCATTCAAGGATGTTTGAGCCATGTCGATCTGGGAGGGGTGTTACCCTTAGGATCTCGGAAGAACTAATAAAGAATATTTCTCCTCTGAATCGGAGCGCTCGCAGGGTGATATTTTTATTATTATTTTTTTTGTATTCTTGTATAGCGTGCTGTTACTCTAAATGGTTAGGAATCATTTTGAAAAACTATTAACCTTAATTTCCAAGCAAAGCGGGTATCTCTGTAGATGTGGTACTGGAACTTCTTACATGCTATAGGACGGCGACAGTGCTTGACTTTAATGGGGACTGTTGTATACAGCGGAAAGACGTGTGCATTGGTTCGGCGGTGGCTCCTGTGTTGACGGAGTTTTATCTCAACACTCTTGACAGGAAAATAACAAATTGTGTAACTCCTTCGGTTTTGATGGGTGGTGGACTCGGAGGTTTGTGGATGAAACCTTGGTTTGTGCTACGAATCAACATTCCGCTACTGCGATCGATAACTTGATTTCTGACCGCTGTAGTGGAATTTAAATTCACCTCTTAGTCAGCGAAAGATGGAAAATTGCAGTTTTCAGACTTGGAACTGTGAAATAAAAGGAGTCTTTGTTGGTCCTATGGGAAGGAAAGTTCGAGGAGGGTTCTTTCTAGATGGAGTGCTCCCCTATTAAAAAATCCTAATTGTATGAAAAATAAATGTGTCCTATAAACAGATATAAATTATACAAGATATATATGAACACATCAGAACCATATAAGCACCGTATAAAAATTATAAAATAGATATATAAGATATATAAAACATATAAGAAACATAAGAAAATGTAAGCAGAGTTTCTCATACGTTTTTTATCTCTGATATAGTTCTTATATGCGCTTGTATATCTTGTATGATTCATATGCGTTTATTGGACACAAGACAATTCTCATACAAACAGCTTTTTCACTAGGGTCATTCTAAACTCGCGAAAGGGGAGTGGTGAGGTAACTGAAAGGCAATACACTGAAGCAACATTGTTTTCATTGTGTCGGGAACGCTTTCGGCCTTCAAATCAAACGTCTACATTCAGCGGGCTACAATTTAGAGTCTACCGTTTTAAGTGTACGTAGACAGCTTGTATGCACATCGGGGACCGCCCAAAAAGTACAAGGCGGAACCTTTGCGATGATTACTTATTTTTATGTTATTTTTCATAGCCTAAAAGCTATGAGTGCAAAATTGAACGTAAATGCGGTTTTTAAAACAAACTTTTGTTCGGACAAGTTCACCTCGTTTAGCTTAAAACCTGGCGAATGTTGCGGAAAAAAACATAGAGATCGCTTTGTGACCGCTGACGCAGAGGTGGTATATAATGATCTTTTGACTGCGAGTTGTGTTATGTTGAAGAGAAAGGGCGTTGTTTATGTGATCGTCTTACGGAACACAAAAGAGTCTAAAGAATAAGGCACAGAGTTCTCAATCAGCAAATCACATTAGTTCGTGTAATTTTTGTTCCCCCTTGGGACGAAACATTTGTTCTGTGTAACAAAAAATATTTGTTTAGAAGGCTAATTAAGGAGACTTTGTGCATCCGCGAGCGGGGAAGTTGTGTAATCCAGTCGTGTTTGGTTATCAGGTATTGGATTAAATATTTGTTTTGTGTGAGGGGGGGTGAGCTTGTAAACTTGCTTGTAAACTTGGGGTGAAGGAGGGAGAAAAGGGAGGACGGAAACCGGATGCAGTTGCTTGCAAGTAGAAAATTGAGGTTGGCTTTAGTGGTTTAAGGGTCGCCTTGTATGTTGGACCTTGGGGTTGTTGTTGATCAGGTGGCGGTTCCCTTTCCAAACGTGTGGAGCCGGGCAGTGGCCTATGCTGTCTGGGTCAAACTCATTGATCATCTTGTTTATGCGTTTGAGCATGTTCTTTCTCTTTCTATTTCTCTACGTGTTTGGAAGTAGATTTATTGGTATGCTCAAATCTTAAAATTTCAGCCACATTTGAAATGTTGTTGTCTTCCTTTCGTATTTTTATTGTTCAACACCTCAGGGCATACATTATAAAGAAAACAAACTTAGTAGTGCGCACTCGTCGCTTTCCTGCAAATATTTTACCCACGGACAAATTTCTGCATCATTTCAAAAGTAGTTAAGAGTGCGCGCGAACAACTTTGATGGTCACTCAAGATGCTTAAGCGCGTGGGAGCCAATTACTTTGAATGCAAAGCCCTCACAAAATCTTCCACGAGAGTAAGAGCCAATCGCCGTAATTGACTAAATCTACGTAGCAAACCACGATGTTAAAATATATTTTACGCAACCCGGAACTTATCTGTGCTAGGACACCTTTATATACATTTGCTTTAACAGTCGCACAAGGCAAAGTGCATTTGCAGGGATATAATCTTGGTCTTCTTTTTAAACATCAATGTTCATTATCTTGACGTAACATATTTCCACTTTGTGTGCGTTTTACGACTGTAAGACAAGTTAGATTAGAAAAAAACAAAAACAATATAGGCATCACTTTATGAGAAACGTAGATGGGCAGGACATTTAGTTTCTTTCACACAGCTCTTGGCTGCAGGTTTCATACGTTTCGCGAGCTGTGTCGCAGTGGATAAATTGTTTCACTTGTACGTAAGGTGATTGTTTTATTATTATGTTTGTGTAGCACAAATGCCGCAGTATATTGGCAAGAATTTGGATGGCGTTGTTAGGAGGATATGTAGCAGTGGGAGACACTTTCCCAATGATGGGCAGATGAGGCGAAGTGTCTTTCCATTGACTACGTATGTGGCAGTGCATTTAAAGGTTGTTTAAGTAAGGTTCTTGGGCTTGAGAGTACGACGGAAATTGGTGCGCTACAGCTTGTGTTTTTATGCGGTTTTAGTGCGGCCTTCAATGATCGAAGAAGGTTTTTCAATCGGACGCTGTAAATGAGATTCTAAGCTCCCATTTGACTGTATGATAATCCATGTAGTACGATGAGCTTTTCGAACAATTGGCATTCAAGCTGCCAGTATTGGTGGATCAAAAGTATGAGGCAGGGAAAAGGGTGCGATTTATCCACGAAGGACGGATTTAGTAGTGGTTGACGTACAAATATCTCGCAATAGTAATGGTCTCCAGTCAAGGTTTCATACCGCGTTTTGTTCATGCGAACTCGTAAATGGTTCCATCAAATTGATGAAAAATTTGACAACGTCCACCTGTTAAAAGGAACTGTGCAGGCCTTATTGCTGAGCGGTGTGTTTTGTAGAAGCAGGAGGCACCAGGAAAATGTATTCTTTGACAAGGGTATCGTAAAGAAAGTGAACACAAGATTTACTTCCGAAGATTATGCCATGTTTGATTTTTAAATATGCACCACCATACCTCCAGCGGGACCTAGGACGTTTCCGAGGCCGTGCGGAATGGAACATATGTTTTTGTTTAACTTCCGAATGTTAGATTATACCAGAGTCGACGTTGGGAGAGCGAGAGAAAAAAGAGGTTCACGAAATGTGTATCTGCAATATTTCTATATTAAAATAATGGTGGTTGGTGCGGTGATCTCCAAATATCTTGGAATATTGAAGTAAATTATTATCGAACGCTTTTTACATCCGTCTCGTTAAAATATCAGCAGTCGTGGTCCGTATGTTGCATGTGGTCCGTGGTCCGTATGTCGCATGTGTGGTAGCTTTCCTTTCCGCCTATTGTGTTTCTATGAACGCGGCAAACACGTGCGTGTTTGTAAATAGCATCGTTGGCCGAACCCGTCGCTGAGTGTTCGGGCAAGGATCCAGGTCAATCTTCGAAGTGCAAGTTATAGCGCGTACAGTGTGCTCAACTGTTAAATATGACGCTGGAGCGGTGGCCAAAACTGATATCAGAGCTGTCTAGCGATTAAATCAATGATGTCGCCGAGAATAAGGCGGCTCTTCTTGCGATTGTCGCCACTCCCCGATACATTTATCGCATGGCCTCCTCGTTTCTTTCTTTCCATCACCCAGGCTTTAAAGTTTTGCTAGTTTGTTTTGTTGTTTCTATTTTAGTCTCACTACGACATCTCAGTGACCTTGCAGTTTCTCTGATAAAGGCCACCTTTTTTAAACAACGAAAACATAAAATCTTAGAGCTACCTTTTTCTTCTTTTTCGCCGAGTCACGCATCGGGGATTGTTTCGGGAGCTGGGAGTGTAACTCCAGAAAACAACAGCGGCATAAGCTGCCAGAGTGAGCCGGCAGGTGACGCATACAGTCTCTCCGGCCAGCGCTCCCGCGTTATGTTTAACAGTTGGTCACACTGTACATCAGTGAAGCGACTCCCGGCCAGGCCCATTGTACATGCAATAGTTCGTTAACCGTGAAATTTACTTTCGCTTCTCATGACAATGGGGCCTGTAGCACGCCTCGAACTGGTGTGTTTACGGCGTCCTAAAAATAAGTTACTTGATTTCCGCCTCATGAAGCCTTAGAACTGTCATGCTGTGACCAACTGAAATAGAATCCGTGCAAAAGCAACGGTGGGGAAGAAGCAGACCTATGTTTTTCTGCAGGTTGCTGTAGCGCGCCCAGGTGTTTGAACGCTGCGACGACAGCGAAACACGCGTTCCTCGTGCTTTTCGCGGAATGTCATCCCCACACCCAAGGCTTGCGCCATCCTAAAGCCGCAGTGCTGTAGCCAAGAAGAGGGGGGTGCTAATGGGATAAGAGGTAATGTTCGCGAAGTTCAACATATTCCCTATTAGACAGTTTCCAGTTGACCTCCCCCAGCCCTTCCGCACGCCAGGTTATGAACATACCAGGCACCTCATAACCCCCGCCGCAAAACATATCCTGGCTACGCCACTGGTCAGTTTAACGTATTGACTCATATGAAGTCACTCATTGCATTTATAATCCATTGTTCGTATATGGGCATAATAAAACATTAATTACATAAGTCGGAGCCGCTTTCAGACAGCATGCTGACAACGTACGCACATATAACAACACACGAATTTTGATTTCAGCTACCTTGTTTTGAAGACCTTGAGTAAACAAAGTGCTCTTTTTGTGGTGCTTTGCTAAACGCCACGTCAAACTATGAGATAGTTCCAGAGTATCTTGCATCAAGGTTGAAATATTTGAGACATACCTTCTTTCCCCATTAAGCCCTTGGTTGTAATGAAGCGATTCTACATTGTGTCTCTGTTAGTTTTTAAACGCTGTTTTCTAGCGAGGCATTGTGAAAACAACCATATTCGTGCGTCTTTTATTCTTATAGGGTGCATGCATTTATGCTTGGTATTTGCTGTACCCTCTGAATTAGGCGGCAGCTTCAACCACCTAACCTAGAAAGATTTTCAGCCCTCCCATCTAACGTTTTGCCATATTATCCCTCTCGTTAAAACATCTACACCCAACGTTTTCTTTATTATCACAATTTTTAAGACGTCTTCAGTCAAACCTCTAACCTACTTTTGTGATTATATTATGTTCTTTCATACATGTTTCACTCTTGGCAGGAACACCTTGCGCCCCCGTCAAACTTCGTTACTCTTCTCTGGAGGACTAGGCAGCCCCATGCACTTCAAGATCACATTCAGCTCCTTGCTACCTGTATGGCACAGTTACATTTGTGTGAATGTTTTGAATTTAGCCCTATATAGTTTTGTAATTAACATTCGCGTTCACGCAAAACGGTAAATATATTTACGTTGAAAAAAAAAGCTTTTTTCCGTCCTTGTTTGTGTCAAGGCATTTCTAAACCTTATTTCTTAAAAATTGTCAGAGGTGCAGGCGAGCTGGTGTATGTTGATCATGATGTTTTAAAATCCTGAGACTGGGAAGGAAAATGAAGAGGAATTGTAAGACAGAAAAAAGGGGACAGGGCAAACTTCTCAATACAAAAGCGAAAGGAATAAGTCCTGCTGCAGGTACGATTAACGAAAAAATTGTCAAGGTGCAGCGAGCTGGTGTATGTTGATCATGATGTTTTAAAATGCTGAGACTGGGAAGGAAAATGAAGAGAAATTGTAAGACAGAAAAAGAGGGGACAGGGCAAACGTCTCAAGACAGAAAAAAAGGGGGACAGGGCAAACGTCCAATGACAGAAAAAGGGGACAGGGCAAAAGTCTCATTGAGACGTTTTGCCCCTGTCCCCATTTTTCTGTCTTGCAATTTCTCTTCATTTTCCTTCCCAGTCTCAGGATTTTAAAACATCATGATCTTATTTCTTGCGCATTCTTCTTCCCTCAAATTTTATTACTGCTTCTTTTACATCATTTTTCCACTCAACTTTTCTAATCTGTTCCAACACTTGTATACGTTTTCTACCTACCAAGTATCCGCCATTTCGGTGAAATGCTGTTCCAATTGAATTTATTATTTTCCATTCTGCTTTCAGAGGCGACCTGCCCCTTCCGCCTAAAGCTTTTATATTTGTTATGCCACCATATTCTCCTAGTAATCACGTACTCACGCTCTTTTCTTCCATTTCATTACTGATTGAACCTCCAACCTCCTGCACGGCACCCCTGCCAAAATGTAAGTTTTGGAACGATCATTTTTTATTATCATCAAACCACTTTATATCAAATTTATTCCCAGTTTCTTGTGTTTCATAAGACTTGAATTTGTTTTCCATTTTCATATTGTATATCTTTTGAGTTCCTTTAGATATTTATAATGTTATGTGAGCCGTTCCTCTAGATAGTTTGTATTTTTAGAGCTATATTACAATGACTTTATTTTGTACTTAAGCAAAATGGCTTCAGACTTTCGCTACAAGAAGTCGCGCTCAAGATGGCTCCTCCCTTTCTACATACAAAGATTCAGGCACGTAGCCAGAGGGGGGGGGGTGTTCAGGTGTGAGAATACCCCCGAGATTTTACGTAATATATATATACAGGGTGTTTCACGAAAGGTGGACTAATTCGATATTGCGAAAACTACGCGTCGCACCGAAAAAAGGCTTGTGTCGTGTTGGTCCTGGTCCTGGGGCCTATATAGAAAATTTATCAATTTCCGAGATATATATAATGTTAAATATTTTTTTTTGCGTAATTTGTTTTTTAATATTGGGTTTAAGGGCATGGACTCCAATTATAAAAGTATTCAGCATGATCGAAAAACACTAAATTATCAAATTGCAGAGCAATAGCAGCATTTACGGCTTTCTAAAACCGTACGAATTCGACGGGTTTTTAAGTTTCGGTTTGCTATCGGAGCGCATCTCGGCCCTGGCAGCGCCGCAGTCGTGGAAAGATAGTGCATCCAACCTCTGCTGCGCTCTCATCGCGGGACACAGCAGTGGCTGGTTGCACTATCTACGGGGCGTGGCTGCCGCGGGACTGAGATGCGCTCCGATAAAAAAACGAGCTTAAAACCCGTCGAATTTGTACGGTTCTTCACAAAGTCGTAAAATGCTTCGCGTGTCTTTTATCGTTTTGCAATATGTTGATTTAGTGTTTTTCGATGTTGCTGAGCAATTTTCTAATTGAAATCATGCCCTTAAACAGAAGTATTAAAAAAAAGTTAATTATGCCTAAATAATTAACATTCTAATTAT
>JAZHYW010042851.1:0-136178 GCA_037355805.1 Ixodes ricinus
TTTAGCGAGGAATCTTTTCCGTTAAATTTAGCGGGGACAGTTTTCCGCTAAATATAGAAGAAAAATTTTTTAGGAATATTAAGGAATTTTTCCCGCTAAATTTAGGCAATTTTTTCACAATTTAGCGGGAACATTTTTTTTTGCCAAATTTAGTGCGCATTTTTTTGCTAAATTTACCTAGAATCTTTTTGCTAAATTTACCGGGAAATTTTTCAAGGTAAATTGAGCGAATTTTTTTTCAAATTTAGCGGGGAATTCTTACTAAATTTAGCTGGAAATTTTTTCTGTTAAATTTGACGTAAAAATTTTCGCGCGAATATTAAAAAATTTTCGCCAAATTGGCGGGAATCTTTTCCAGCAAATTCAGCGGGAAAAATTCTTCACAAATATAGCGGGAATATTTTTCAGCTGAATTTAGGGGAAATTTTTCCTGCAAATTAAGCAGAAAAGATTCTCCCGCTAAGTTTAGCGCCGGATTTTTTTCCGTCATCGAGAAAATTTATCTCACTAAAAATAGTGTGGGAAATTTCTCTGTACTGATGTGAAGTTTTTCTCCGCTAAATTTAGCGGGCAATCCTTTCATAAAATTGGTGAGGAAATTTTTTTCGCTAATTATAGCGAGGAAATTTTTCCGCTCAATTTAGCGGGGAATTTTTTTCTGTTAAATTTAGCCGGGAAATCTACCCACAATGCAACGCGCGGTTACGCCCTGACGGCGACGCCGACGCCGCTCACACCGGAAACAGGCGCCTGAGAGCTGCGCTCTTAAAACCGAACGTACCGAGGTCATCTCCGACGATGGCATTGCTCTTGCAGCCAGGACGACATGTGACCAATGGAAACGCGACATTTCGTTGAGGTCGCAAACGCTGTTACTGCAAAGGGTGTACGCTTTTGTAAACGATAAAAGCAAATAAGAGTAGTCAAAATAAATTTTTCGGGGAGGGGGAATATAATACCGTACAATCGTCTAAAAAGCGCCCTATGTTTTTCTTTTTTTTCTTTTTCGCGGGAGTGATGTGTTTGGTCGTCAGCTCTCGAGCGCGTGCTCTCTGGGTTGAACCGTATTCCGGGCTGTATGGGCAACGAGCCGTGCGCATTCGAGATATCACACCGCGGTTCCACCGGTCGGAGGTGCCAGGATCCTTCTCTTGCTATTGGCTGACAGTGGTCTTGGTTCCGGAATATGCTCCTCCCAATCGCCGGAGGTGACCTATACTCCGTGTCACTAGTTGCGTGCAGTACAGGCGAAGGCAACGCCAGGCGAGGGGAGAAAGGGCAAGCACTAGGAAGGCTGGGGACGAGGAGAGAAACCTCCTCTCCTCTCTAACGTTCCTAGTGCTCTCTCTTTCTCCCCTCGCCCTCCATTGCTCTCCTCTCCCGTCCCGCCTTCCTAGTGCTCGCCCTTTCTCTCTTCGCCTGGCGTTGCCTTCGCCTGCACTGCACGCAACTAGTGACACGAAGTGTAGGTGTGTTGCGATTGTTCATTGCTTTTTAATATGGAAATACACAGCGTATCGTCATGATTTAGGGACTCTAAGATGCCTCGAGCCGGCAGAGTGAGTTATCGCCATATTCAGGCGATTTCAGAAACCTGCTCAGGGGAACCTTCAAGTTCGAACGCAGCCGACGCTAAGAGCCGAATGGGCGCTTCAGTAGCGGCTCCCTCAGCTCCGAACGAGTAACTCGAGTCAAAGTCCTCGAAGCGCCTACTTCGGCCGCACTGGGCGGTCAAGGTTTTGTCGGCCGAAGCGAGCGTCAGCCAAGTCTACACACTCGATTGTGCTATCTGCCAAACAAAACATTATCTCGGGGATCATGCTCTGCAGTGGGAGTGTCCAACCGGCTACCAAGGTCGCGTTCATACCCTGCCTTGCTCCGTTCAGCGGGGACAGAACTATCGTCGATATTCACCTAGTTTCCGTGCAACGGCAGTCAAGACACGGCGTCAAATGAACGTTTTGTTGTTTGACTTGGCATATTCTAAACAAACATAATACGGTCCAATGCATAAAAAGCCTTACCTGAAAAAACATTTCGAGACGCGTTATTTGTCTTACATTGAGCGCTTTTCATTAGCCAAAAGCGTGCAAACCGCACACCCGCGACGGAACCAGCGCGACCAGATCCCGCCATTTTTTTAATATTTTTTTTTTTTTTCTCTTTTAGCACTCCGGAACCTGGTCAGCGATCCGGAGAATTACGCTCGCGCTGCGCTCCTCTCCCTCCTCGTGCGCCGTGCTGACTCGGTGCACGAGAGCCTGACTGCGAAGCACTGGCAACGCCCGCACCGGAGGTCGGTGCTCGCCGTCTCAGTGACAGGAGCGCTGACCTGCCTCGACTCCTGGAGCCGCTCCTGAACGCGCCCAATGATACCAATCAGCAGCATCGTGCGCAAGTCGCTGGGTTTTTTTTATTTTTGCAGTCAGGTTCGGCTAATAATAGAACAAGGGGAAGAAACACGACGAACACTATGAGGGTGCGCCCTTGACGCCTGCAGGATTGGTCCCATCACCTCGTAGCGTCGGCTGGACTTTCAGCTGGGAAACGAATAATTACCAGAGGTTGATCAGGACCAGCGCCGCAACGGTCAGCCCAGCGAAAACAAGTGTAAACCTGTCTGTCCCTCGAAAGTATGACACAAATGATTGATTCTCAACCAGGTAGAAAAGTATTCGCAAACGCTCAAGTTTCTGAGTGAGCACCTGAACGGGGCAAGTAGGTAATAAGGTGATTTTGCCACGCAGAGTGTCCTGAAACTCTAAAAAAACGGATTTAGCCATTACACCCTTCTTCACATATATAAGACACCCCAAAATTTTTGTTCGACAAGGCCTGCGCACTGACGTCGACAACCGACCGGCCCAACTCTGGCGAGGGGCTTGATGACGGTGGAATAGTAACTCAGGGCTCCGTGTTTTCGGATAAATCCGAAAAAACACCCGCCGGTAAAATTTTGGTCTAGCCGGGTTTATCCGATAAACCTCGAGTATTTTCGTGTCAATGCCACTCCCCCTCCCCCCGGCAAAATTTTTTTTTTTTTTTTTTACAGTTTGATTAGCAGGGGTTTAACGGTTTTAGGAAAATTTTACACTATAATTATCTTTTCAAATCTCGGACCGTTGTCAAAAGGGGTCTTGCCGCTTGTAACCTCTTCAAGGTTGATTCAGGGCAACACTAGGTCGTTCGTTCCGTACATTCCAGCAACGACATTGCGCCACTCTTTTGGCTTACAGTTTGGGCCATACGATTTGTGATTTAGAAAGGAAAGGATGTTGGTAAAACAGTGAAAGCTATGGACCATAGGATTGTACAACATTGGGAAGAGGTGTGCGGCATCGCAACGCTCTATTACCTCCTTGAGCACTCACCTCACACGTGCGGCCGCGGGCTGGGTGATGGAATAGAATGTTGACGACTACGAGCTTCCTAGCGACTACCTCCGGGTTATCGATTTTAAGGTATCGGCGTTTATCGGAAGCGCCACTTGTGTGCGACTTCTGTCGTGGATAAATTCGAATTGCCAATGGCAGCTGGCAATCGCGTTAACGCTATAATTGAACTGAAAATATTCCAATTGAATCAAGCGCGTTTTGTTTTTTATCTGGCATACATTTACATTCGGTTATTATTTATTTATTATTTCAATAGGAGACACAGCGTAATTAAACTTTTTCGAATTTCGGAGAATTGGGAACAAAAATATGAAACTCCGAAAACACCCATCGAATTTGACGAAAATAAATTCCGCAACACGGAGCCCTAAATATAAGATATTAAACGGCTAAAAGTACGTAGCAAAGACTTCTGAAAAAAAAACACTGAGGTTTTGCGGCATGGCCAAGAAAACACCGGTTACTTTTTTTGCAGTGAGTCACACGTACATTTGCGATATGAATAAGTTGTGCAACTCGGCTATCAAGCCTCTCATGAAAGTTGCGTCTGCCGGTTCAACGTCAGTGCGCTGTATATATGTCGAACTGGTTCTGGTGCGGCATTATATGTGACAAGATGGGAACATGATTTTCTCAAAAGAACGCAGCCCAGCTTCGCTGTAGTAGTACAGGGCATCTCGAAAGTAGTTCACGCACTCCGTGCTCCCAATCTCTCTTGTTTGCTGTTACCCGAAACAATAAAGCTAGAAACCAAGCAAACTACATGGGGCAAGGGCTCAAAGCAACAATGGGAACTCGAGAAAAGGAAGGAAAAAAAAGAAAGAAAAGAAGCGTGGGAGTATCCACGGTCTGAATACCCCTGCGAAATGCTCCTTAACGCCTCCCACTATAAGATTTTCGTTTGCGCTAATATTCAGCGCAAATAGCAAGATGAAAACGGCGAGATACTGCAGCTGGAGCAACAACAGCAGGCAGCGGCAGGAGCGAGCGAGCACCAGCATCGTTGCAATGGGCCGCGCTGCAACGGGCGGCGAAAGCGACCGGAGTGCGCAGGCAAGTGCGCCGGCAGGCAGGCCCGGTATAAAAGCCAGGACGGGGTCTTATGGACTGCCTGCACGGCTGACTGACCGCAGGATAAAGGGGGAACCATTTCACATAACAAAGGGGAAGGAGCCCGGTTATAAGGCAACACGAGCCGAGTCGTGAGCGCCGAGACAGGCCGAGCCGGGCCAAGGTGATGTAGGGTCGGCTCGGGAGGGAGGCTGAACAGGCGGCCGTAATATGGGATCGCTGTAGTGGCGGGCAGGGCGTGATAAGGGCGTGCACCGCCGGCAAGAAATCTCGAGCGGAACGACGGGAAAACGCTAAACGCCAGAAATTGACTCGAAGGGCCTGGAAAGGATGAGGAACTTTTCTTTTTGCACAGAATCAGGCAACCTTCTTCTGGGAATTCCCGGATGAAAAGGTCAAAAAAAAAAAAACTTGCTGCGTCTGCTGCGCGCTTTCACGGAGCGGCAAAGAGCGTCATCAATGCCCTCACGAGCCAGGTAAAGAGCAACGAAGGTCAAGCACCTGACAGCCTTTACCAAAGGTACAGGGCGAGGGCGTAACCCAGGCAGTTGAAAAGCAGAATTTTGCTCGCGAACCCCATAGCTGCGATGTCGGGCACCGCAACTTCCCCAAACCTTTTTCTTATATTTTTTTTTGCCGGACGAGCGACGTTTCAATAGCGAAATAGCAAGTAAAAATGGCGCCATGTAGATCGTACCATCGAATTAATAGGTTATGGTTTTAGATGTCCCAGACGTCGTGTTTGTCTCCTCAGAGAAGTAGCTTGTCATTCAAAAATCGTAATGAAAGTGACTCCTTTCCTCTCCCCTTCCGTAGCCTTACAGCAGCTCGCACAACTAGTGATATATACTAGTATAACCATGTGACTTCCTCCGACGTTGATTGGCTTAGAGGAACTAACCTTCGCTATCGTTAAGCATATGTGAGAGACGGAGAATGGCGTGGAAAGGAGGGCGAGGAAAGAACGAGGGCAGTCAGGTCACGAAACTACCGGGTAGACTGTCAAGTTAGAGCTTAACTTATTTTGCCTCCATGGCGTTGCGTGTGGACTGACTGCACGAGGCCACTAAATTTGTTTCTCTGATGCGCGGTGCGGTCTCAATTCGTCAGCTATTTCGTTGTCGGTTCTGTCGGGTCCAAGGAGTTCGAAACTTTGAATCCGCCAAACAAGGCGTAAGAACGAATAAAAACGAGGGTGGTAAAGCTATGAAGGGTAAACATAGAGAATTCTACCAGAGATTTGATTTTACTACAGGAGCACTACCAGGCTACAGGACAAACATAAAACAAAAAATTGCATACTGCGGTTAAAAAATATAATAACAAATGAGTATTACGTTTGACAGTTCACTCAATTTAGCGCGAGCACGTATTTACAAGAACGTATGACGCTTTCAGGCAGCTCTGCCGGGCGTCATCACCGACCTTCAGTTTTTGTTTCTATTCCGTTCACCTTAACGTATCATTACAGCAGGACAGGGTTACTGCCACTTTAGGTGCTACTGCGTGCTTCTTCTCAGCATAGGCCTTTGGGGAGGCCGTCAATGTCCGCCGAGTGCCTGGCATCCTGAAAGGTAGCCCGCTGTCAATTTGAGCGTTTTTATCGAAACATATTGCAGCAAAATTAAAAATGTAGCCATAGCACCGGTTAAATCATTAAAAAATTGTTTACATAATTTTATAATCGTTAAAATACGCTGAAACCGATACCGAAACTAATCCGCTATCCTGATCTGTCCGCCATTTGACGTGACGTCACATATGGTATAAACACTGCATGTGTGCAGTTTGAACAGCCAGCCTGGCAGGTCACTGTCTCATGTTCGTGCCGCGGATAAAAATGGATCAACAGGCTCGCCTGAACGAGCAACACATATATGCTGATTTTTGAGGACGACAGACGATAAATCCGCTCTCATACGATCCGCCTGCATCGCCTTCGCGGGAAACCGCCAGCAAGGGCTGTACCCGTGATCCGCCGCCAGATTGAGATGCCGCTTTTCAGCGGGAATGGTAAGGCAGCTGTTGTTGCTAGGACGCCAAGAAAACTGATCGACGTTATGCCTTAATTGGAGGCACTGTTATATCTTGGGGCTGACAATAGACGGTTTGAGTAGACCAGTTGCCGGACGCTTCCGTAGCGCGACCCTACGGCACAACACCTTCACTTCTCCAGTCGCCATTCCGCAGCTCTTTATAACCAGCAAACCGATGAACATAAGCGCAAAAAGCGGACAGTCGCTAGCACCAACAAGCTACAAAGCAAGCACCCTGACCAACATGTGAGTCGTCACGCAACAGTCAGCGCCATCAGCAGCTTCCGTGCGCCGCTCTTGCTCAGTGTTGCCAGGAAAGGTAGCAGTGACGGGTGTGCAATAAGTAACAAAATCATTTTCTTCGTAATAAAAACAATATTTGCCGAGATATTTTGCAGGCACATGTCGCTCAGGAAGGGCATCCAAATACATGGTGAAAATTTTATAGAAATCGGTGACCATCAAAATTACGGCGGAGATGCCCTTTAAAACAAGAGAAGTTCAGAAATGGCGGCTTAACCTGGCGCGTGTTTAAAGCGTCTATACGTTGGCGTCGGCGGTCTCATGATAGGTAAGTTCGAACACCTGCGTTGATGGTAGCTGCAGCCTTACAAAGCGCCTGAGATCCGGCCTGCAGTTTCTCTGCCGTTGTGCTTATTCTTCCAAAAGATTAACTCAAATCCCCCCCCCTAAAAGAAAATAATATTTTTGACCTTGATTATTTTCAATATTTTGTTGAAGAGTTAGGTGACTCATTTGGAATCTTGCAGAAAACGTGGCCAAGCTCCCAGACGTTTCTTTTCTTTGACTTTTTTACCCACAGGCCAGAATGTACCGCACAAAAATTAATAAAGACTATCTACATCTACACTTTTCTTCAAATGCTATTGATAATATTGATCATTTCGGAGTGATTTATCTAAAATAGCTTGCCTTTATTTCTCGAAGAGACAGCTTTCGTTTATAGTGATGATGAATAAATCTTTATTCAGCGAGCATCAGGTGCAGATGTTAGGCACCCGCCCAGGAGGGCATCCTTAGTCCGGGATCACTCCGGCTGCGGCTGGCCATCCGCCCTCGTCACCAGGTTGGGTCTTGCCGGATCCCAGGGTCCGGCTGGTCAGGACAGGCCATCCAACGTCGGGGAGATGGGGCAGTTTGGGAGTGAGGTCCGGGGTCGCTGGCATTCCCATACCTGGCGGCAAAGGCTGCTCATGGAGATGGCGGAAGAAGGGTTATGGGGATATGTATTGGTCTGCAGTCTTTTATGGGTAGGTCACCCTTTATAGCCCGGTGCGGTGCTGGGTATTTTCTTCGGTCGTGCAGGTGGGCAAGTATGTCGGCATACTTGATGAGCAGGTTTGTCGTGGGGGCAACAAGTGAGGTTGTCTTCTCTTGCACGGCCCAGGGTGTATGCGCGGCGGCAGCGGCATGTGCTGCCCGTCACCGAGGAATGTGTCCGGCACCCAGAATAGGGTAGTTCGGGGAGCCGGGGATGGTCTTGAGGATGGGGCGCTGTTTTGAGATGTCCCGTAGGTAATTGCGACAGGCTGTCAGAGTCTGTGAGTACTGTGATTATATCGTCGCCTGTCGGGCAGGCTAGGTAAGCAGAAGGATTTCTGGCGGCTTCTGTAGATGTTGTGCGGACTGTGAGGGCGGTCATTTCTTGCCCTGCTGCATTGGTTACATACAGCATGGCTGGCTGGCGTGCGGGATGATGCGTCGGTGGTGACCAGTAAAGCGAAGCATTGCCGTACTGGTGTTCATGGTTCGTGTCGAAGCGATGCGCCGAGCCTTATTGCAAACCCCGATGGCTGTGTTCTTCGGGATCTGGTTGCTATAACGAGTTTGTGTGCAGGTACACGCTCTTGTGGTCTTGTATAAATGGCAAGAACAATCTTCAGTGTATTTATCCGGTAGGTGCGATTTTGGCGTTCTAATCCGGGAGGATGCAGATGTGCCACGAAACAGCTCTCTCCCAGGGTACAGAATTGAAGGCAACAACTTCTTCGTTGAAGTCTTGGGTAGTCCTAAGGTGACCAAAGGTTTACAAGGCAATATTGGCGCTTTGATTTTATTGTTTTAGAGGGACAAATATGGTGCCATAGGCGACCTGGCTGATGAGAATGGCTTCAGGTAATGCGTAGAACAGACTTTTTGCTGAAATCTACGATGTGATACACGGTGATGAAAAGAGTTGGGAAAGTGTCCGCTGAAGCGGTGCAACGGTGTGGAGACCCTATCCGTTTTTGGGGATCGGAGGTTACGGAAGACAGGTGGGGAACGCTGGGGACAGGCTTCCTGCTAGTGGTGATCTCTTTCGATCCGGATGTTTCGTTTACGTTGGTGTACGTCTTCGTGCAGAGAGTAATATAGCGATTTTTTTCCGGGGCACACCATGGCCCCGTGCTGAGATATTGATGTGTTTCTTCGATGGCGCTTTGCATGGAGTCCTGTTACCGCCTGCGGATCCGTAGGGGTCCATAGGGTGAGGTCATCCGCGCATTGCGTGCCTGATGCGGGATATTTGCAAGAGTGGGGGAAGGTCCTCAGCAGCGATGGCAACAGCGTATGAGCACGCTGAAGCCTTGAGGTGCCTTGAGATGTATTCAATGTGTTCGAGCGAGAATCCGCCGCTGATAGTTGCAGTACGACCAGGAGAAAAGCCGTAATATAAAGCGATCGTTGCCCCAACGATAGAGGCGGTCTGAAGGATGGCTTGGTGGGAGATGTTGTCAAAAGCACCCTTGATGTCCAGGGCAAAGGATGCAATGTCAGTGCCAGAGCTGATCGATGATTTTTTAGCGTCAAACAGGACATCCGGATGGAGATGGGCTGTGTCGCATGGTAGCCGGGAAATGGCCGTTGTCTTCGATATATGGAGATAGTGGTTTGTTCATATGTTCCAGGAGCTTTCCCACACACACGCCAGTATGGGTTTGAGGTTACCTGAGTGTTATTTTCCGGGTTTTGGTATTAGGGCGAGTACAAGAGAAATGATTGGGGGCAAACAAACAATAAACAGCAGGATATCCAATATCAACTGCACGCAGTGACGTCGAGGTTCAGACCAACGACAGAATCTGTCTTGCCCAGTGGTGTTCCGGTTAAGTTGGGAACCTGCTGTTTCCATCTCCACGAGCGTAGGCGGGCGTCCATCCGGACGGATGTCCGCCAAAGGCGGAGCTGGTCTGTTATCGTTCCGCATTCGCCATATCCACGATCCTGAGGGAGCTCTTCGTGCTCATAATTGCTGAATAGCGCCAACGAGCGATGCAGCGATAAAGAAAGTATTTTTGTGATGGCATTGTTCCAGCAATGCGTCGCAAACAGCGACAAACAAGGTCAACAATGTTTTACCAGAGATGTTCAAAATCAATCCAGAAATATATTTATAATGAAATGAAAAGAACCAACAACAAAACATCCATTGGTCGATTCTTAGGGAATGCGGGAGCTTGACCCCCGGGAAAATACCGTTTTAACGCTGACCTCCTCACTTTTGTTTTAGTTTTCTTTTATTTCTATTTTTGCCGCCTCCTTTGGCTTCGTTACGAGTTCAGTGTTGTATTCCATAGAGAGAGGTGTGTCGTTTCCCAAAGGCGTAACGCATTCCATAAGAATCAAACCAATGGATATTCCTTTTCATGTGTTTCGACGCCTACTTGAATCAACGCAATGGTTCACACCGCATTTTGTAGCATAAAACTAAGGCATACGCGATCCGCACACCTGTACTGTGACTCGTCAGCGCGTGCGCCTATTGGCTTCTGCCCTATTATTACCTTCGCCCTTGTCCTTCCCTACTTCCTCCCTACGCGCGCTTCTGTTTGTTCTTTGTACATAGATGGACGCCGTCAGCGTTTCGTCATGTGTAATGCTCACGCAATAATAAAATTCCTGAAGAAAGCAGACAAATGAATGGACTTCAAAAATAGTGAGGTACCTATACTAGCAACACGTGGAGAAGATTATTCGAAATCCATCAACAAATTTTGTTGAACGCCGGTAGCAAGAGAATAGTTGTTCAAGCATGAAAGCATGATTGTGTTGTATTCATTAATTGTGCGGTTTTTTCTGGCAGCACTTTGTTTTTTTGTATTCATACGCAACCATTTAAGTCCAGTTACTATAGTTGATAGTAATTTGAGAGCAATACTTCCGCCTTAATTTATAGGGCTTCAAACTATCATTTCGTTAAAAGGATAATAAAGCGGCAGCTTTACGGGCGACACTTTGCAGAGAGATTTCGACTTCGTTATTGTCGTCGCTACATAAAACCCTTCTCTCCACTCTTGGCGCGAGGTCAGGGAAGTCAGTTTTTCCATCGGCCAAAGGCTGAGCGCCAAGATGGGCAGCCCAGGCATCCCGCCAGTATCGCAGCGACGAACGGAGAGTCTTCCAGGTCACGTTTGAAAAGCGTGTTTTCAAACATCACTCGCGTATGCGAAATCCCCTCTTTTAAAGTTGTATCTAGTTGCTACGCGTAATGTTCAATGGTTTGAGAAACTTCCACGACGCTTACTCACTTCACGCATCAACGAGCACTGTTGGCGGGCCGTCGTTGGCATCCACGACGCTTAACCACGACGGCTATATCATCCATGTCATTAACTCGCCCTCAGGTACGTGACAACACCTTTTCACCCGCATTGCATATGTCCTGCTATAGTGGCTATCGCTTCATTGCCTTGCAATACGGGGCCGAAAAATGCGACCTCTTTTTAGCATTTCGTTTTCTCCGGTTTTGTTTTGAATCTGAAGAGAAATTTATTTTACAAAAAACAATACTAAAAAAAATTAAAAAAAACTGCGAAAGGGCATTTGTTTGTAGAAAAAAAAAGACGAGCCCAGTTTGCCGAGAGTTTCCACCATCCTTAACTATCTGCAGCTCTGTTTTTTGATAGTAATTTCAAAGACAGCGTATTCATCGTCTTCAACATTGCTTATAGACTCCGGGCGCGCACGGAACTCCGTCGTTTAAAACAAGCTTTGACGCGGTGATGCGGCCAGTTTACCGCGACTGATCAACTGCGACACGTACCCGACTGAACACGAATGATATTTCAAGCAAATTAAATTTTTCTAAACAAAATCTTGCTCTGCATGAATAGATAGTCTTATAACAGTAAGGAAGGTTTATATTGTTTTTGTGCTTTGCTTCTCTGTTTCTGCATCAACTCAATTAAATGACGCAGAAGAAGACAGAGATATGCGTGCCAGCAATCACCTGACACGTTAAAGAAGTACGCAGTTGTTTCTGGATTAGGACTTGGCCGCGAGATCTAAACTTTTGCACTAAGTTAGCTTATCGCGTTTGGTAACGCTAGCGTGAAAGGGGCGAAGGCACGTACATTGCGTATATTCATGTGGAATATCGTAGGCAAAAAAAAAAAATTATATTACCTCATATCTTCTTTCTGCTGCACCGCCTTGACATGTCAATTGGCTAACTACCCGTTTCTTGTTACTAATTACTGCAATATAAATACTTTGGCAACATTGAACACTTTGCTCATTTTCTCGTTGAGCGACATATTTCCACGCATTTTTTAAATCAAGCTGTTAAGATTTCGGTTTGCTCTGGGTATTTAACTTGAAAGGCTTTAAAACGTGTGTGATATTTAACACATACGACCTCAACATAGATTACCCATAGGAAAACATTCAAATCAACATTAACTCCAAATATATGTCGACTAAATAATCAAAAATATTTATTTTACAAACACAATATTTTAAAACAATAAATAAAAAATTATGACACCTAACAATTTATCAAGCGTATATAAGTTAAATCAAAGTTTAACTTTTCGAGAGAATTACCCAAATGCTGTTTTGAGACTTTGTAGATTTCTTTTATTGAAGCATCCTTGAGGAAAACGGGTCCTGTTCTGAAATTCATAACAATTGGGCGAAGTGTCAAACTATCTACACTCAGAGATCTAGAAACTCCAAAAATGTTAACGTTATAATTTTGTTCGAAAACAGCGGAAGGCATGTGTCAGCGGCACCACGAAGTGCAAAACGGACTTTGTTGCAAATAATATAGGCACACACGATTGAGCAGTTCCCGATGCTTCTATTTAAAGCCAGGAATGCATTATACTTCGTTTCAGGTTAAGTTCAAACGCAGCCGACGCTACGAGATACGCTGACACCAATCGCTGGCGCCGTGCGCAAGTCACTGGTCCTTTTCTGTTTATGATCGGTTCAGCGAAGATCGAACACGCGCAGAAATAAAACGAACACCACCAAGGTGCGCTTCGACGCTGTCTCCCATCAACTCGTCGGCTGCGTCTGCACTTGAGGTGAAACGAAGCCAAACTTCATCGGTGTTGGGAAGGGTACATTGACGTTGTCAGGCTAAATGGCGTCGCAGTTTCCTGATCTATAATCCCTGACGGAGTGAGAACGAAAGGACGTGTGTCTCGAACGCAGGGCCTCCAGCTAGAACGCGCCTTACGGCCCACACCACGATTTTTGATTCTGCGCCGGCGGCGTTCGAGGTGAGCGAGATACGTCGAAGCGTTGTCGAAGGTAGGAAGCTCGCGGCACCGGAGGCCCATTTTCCCACTTTTTTGGTTTGTGGAGCCGTAGAGCTCTATGTATTCGAGAGCTAAGTCGGTCACCGTTTACCCACTGACATTTTCTGAAAGCTACTGATAACTTTTGAATAAAATATCGGTTCGTGCTGAAACTTTGGCATCTGGTTCGGACCTCTTGCGCTACCTCTGGGCGGAGAACGAGCGTTAGGCGATGCGTAATTTATTTTTGCAACGAAAAAAAAAAACTGCATTTTTTTTGGTGGGGGGACACTTTGTACTTATTTTACGTTTCGTCGTCACAAGGCAGCTTGCTTCATAAATGTTTTTAAATACTTCTTAGATTATGGAATACATAGGGACGCGCAGGATTAAATATAAATATATATATACATATCTTACCTTTCAGGTCATAATCGGTTTTATGATGCTTACTAAACGGAATTATGTGTTGTTAGCATCAATTTGAGATCCAAACTTTCCTAATGCTTATCTTATGTTGGCCTCTTTGTATTGGTTCCGCGATTTTAAGATCTGTACATCTACTGCGAAAGCTATTGTTGAAAAGTTTCGCAGAACCCCAACCAAACTTCACGCTGAAGTTTTCGCAGATTCTCAAAGCACCCGCTTTTCTTCTCTCCCAGCCCCCCCCCCCCCCCCTTTTCCACCCTGGCCCCAGGCAAGGGTCTCCGCCGTTCCGAAGCATTAAAACATCAACCGAAAGAAAAAAAGAAGAGAAGAAGCCTTTTAACAGATTTTGTTTTATTTCCGCATTATTAGTTACCTCAAGAAAATAGCAAAGGCCTGAGAATGTTCAATGAGGCGTTGTGACAGGTTTAGTTCTTATGTCTAGACTCTTCTTTTAAATGAAGCCCCCGATCTCCGCTTCTTCGATGTCAGCTTGTAGCTTTGCTTGGCCGATCCGTGGTCTCCTGAACAAACGCCAAAAAAAGAAAGTGGAAAAAAATGTTTTGCGGGTTTTTGTTTATTTTCTGAAATAGTTACTGAAGCGTGAAGAAGAGGCTGAAATAAAATGTACGTGTACATTTTTAGTTGTTATGTGTGTTAAACTTCCGCACGTATAAAACAAGGAATCTCACAAACACGTACGATGATCGAACTTTTCCTGTGACGATATTCGAAAAATAAAAGTAAAAGCGCCGTCAGCAGGCAGCTCTAAATTGATAGAACTCAAGCGTGTTTCGAAGGACCACCGAAATAAATGTGACGATTAATATTCCTTAATTATTTGCCCCCAAAAGTGCCAAATTTCACGCATAAATATTTATGCGTGGAATTTGAATATCGCAGCGTCAAAAACAAATCAAAACACGTCCAAGCAGATACAATACTCCCGTCGACACCACCAAAATGGAAAGTGGACAGAAACAGCCTCGGCGACACAAACAAGATATGAAGACAAAGACAAGGGCAAAATAGCTCTTCACCAATCACTCGAACGTGTCGTCACAATCAAATCACTCGACCTATTTGATGGAGAAGAGAACGATTTACGCAGACAATATGCTTCGCTTGATATCTGTTTTGTTTGAAAGTCCTTTTAAACAAAACAAGAAAGTCGCCTAAACATTTTGCTTCAAACATACTCTACTCCATTTTTTGAGTAGAGTACCTGAGCTGAGGTCCATTTTTTTCGTTTTCCATAATTACGTTTTTCTATACTGACGTCACGAGGGCAAAATTTTCCCGCTAAATTTAGCGGTGAAATTTTACCATCGTGGCGTCACACATGATGTCACTCAACCCGGGAAAATTTTTCTGCTAAATTTGCCGGTGAATATTTTCCGCTAAATTTAGCGGGTAATGTTTTCTGCTAAATTTAGCGAAAATATTTCCCGCCAAATTTAGCGGGAAACGTTTTATGCTTGTGACGTCACACGTGACCCTCCCCTATGTATCCTCCCTTCCTCTTCTCAAGAGCTGCACCCTAACTCGGGATTACAGATAATCGTAAACGTCTTTCCTTTTTTTTTGTTTTGTGTATTCTAGAGTCATAAAGTTAATGTTGAATTAAATAACTGTTTTTAACTAAACTTTAATGTCTCGATATAACGTTTATCCTTAGTTGTTTTTTTATTATTTAACTTTAATGACCATAGTTTGTGATATTGCAAAAGGTTTTCTCGACTTATAACGTCCCAATGTCCACGATAATTTATTTGAACAGTCTCCTGAGTATAGTGAATTAAAAAAGTAAGCAATGACCTCTGCAAAGAATGTACAATTTAAAACGAAAAATGAAGTTTAAAACAGTGTTTTTTTCCTCGTGCTATAAAAACGGATTCGTGTCAACTAACAAAAATAACGAGACATTAGATTATGAAGCATCTTTTGATATTTCATTTTCTAGAAATTGCATATCGATAGATTACACGTGAGGATCAGTATTAAATCACAAACTTTTGGCATTCAGTTACGGCAAATTGCAGTTTTCTAACATCAAATACAAATGGCGAAACGTGTTCAAGAATAGCTTGATTTGCATTTGTCGTCGTGTGCCACTTGGAACACCACGTGAGAGACAGAAATGTCACTAGATGTGCGGGTGTCGGATGCCTAGATGCCCGCAGTGAGCGAGCCATATATGTAAAACCAACAAGCGCGAGGCTGCCAGTGGACTGCTTTTGCACGCGTTTCGCCGTGCAACTTCATGCCCAAATGAAATTGACGTCGTGAATGGGATTCCGGCGGTTTAAATTCCACCATGTTTGCAAATTCAATTTGTTTTATCAATTGCAAAAATTATTTTTGCAATCACACTATGACTTGTCGGAGTGCGACTATATTTCGTTTAATAGCCGCGCGGGTGGTTTTTAACCGGAAATAATATATAAAACAATGATTGGTGGCTCTGAGGCAAAGCGCTGGCTTACGGGTCCCCATTTGGCGGGTTTTAATCCCTGTCCGAGGTGTTCGCAATCGGACTGAGGTCTATTACTGAGAAGGCGTCCTGCAATAGACTTCTTGCAAAACCGAGGCGCCCCATCACGGCGAAATACCACGCAGTGCACTCTGGGAACTAGTTGGCCACTCAGTTTTGGTTTCGATTGAGCAGGTTCATCTGCTGCTATCACGCCGCGAGCGAACGCGCTGCTTGCTTTTTCGATTATCTGACTTTTCACGAATGTACAGTACACTCATTCTCGAGCGATACAAAACGAAGACCAGGGCACTTTCCTTGGTTCCCGAAACACAGGATATTGTGCGAGCGTATGCAAACGTAGTAAGACGTGGCTTAGTCACCTCACCCTCCAGTGCATCTTTGAGCTCAATTTCAATAATCCCGTCTAGTACCAGCGAGCTACAACTGAAATTTGGTCACCTTGAGCCTTACACGTATTTTGTTTGCCAAACGTCCGCTTCTTGTTACTTCATTGGGCGAAAAGCAAGCCGCATCCTTACAGGAGTACCAAAGTTGAGCCCAGCGTTGACGCTCGAACTTTTAAGGAAACACAATAAATTCGACCTCACTACTGCACAAAAGTTACTATGATGTCTTCCTCGTGTCATCATATATCTTCCACTCAAATTTTATGCTGATAGAAGATTAAGTTTTCGTCAAACGCTGAGATCGGCTAGCTATGACGGAGGCCCCCAACAAGCGTCCCCTACTCCTCGCTAAGCCTTTTTGGACGAGCTTTTACTGACGCCCAAGATCTGTGTCTGAACGTGTGCAGCGGCGTAGACTTTCCATTTTCCCGGGGGGGGGGGGGCAGGCTGAGAAGTTATACGGGGGGGGGCGGTGCTACGCGTTACCTTGCCAGAACTGGAGATTGAAGCTGATGAAAGCACGCTGGGATTCCATTTCCCATGTATTTTGTCAATAAAGGCAACGTGGGCGTTATTTTGTTTACATGCCACTACTAGAAGCTCGTTACATGGCACGTAAACAGCGTCTCGGGAAGGATCATGGCCCGGGCCAGGGGGCGGTTCTGCCCCCCCCGGATCTCACCAGGGGGAGCACGAGCCCCGATGCCCCGTCGAAGTCAACGACTATGACGGTGTGTCTGAAATTATCTCGGCATACTCAGTTAGGAAGAAAGCAAACACATAACAAATATCATGGCCATTAGCAACCGTCAAATGCGCTTTGAATAATTTCGTTCGTTTGGCGCACCGCTTAGGGATTCATGCCCGTCGGCGCACTTCCGACGAACGGTGCGACATTCTTCACACAAGTGCTCGACTTTTGCTTTCTTAAAACGGTTTGTATGTACGAATGTGCCTATAGGATTGCAGGATAACTTTTATGCGCATACGCGATGTTGAATATTAGTGGAATGCAAGCGGGTGGGGACTTCACTTCGTGCAGTGCTACGGGTCAGTACAGATAAGAGATAAGAAGTGTGTTCAAATGGAGCTTTTCAATGGCGCCGCCAAGCTTTAGCTCGCGTACTCAGGCGTATTAAGAAAAACAGTAATTGCAAACAGGTTATATTTTGTCTATGGACGCACGAAAAAACTTCCTGACCAACAGCACTAATGTAAAGGCGCGAGCTCAATGTATGCATACTTATTAGTTGCGACAGATTGTTGATTTATACACAAGCAAGATCCCCGAGCTTCGCAGCGTCGAGATTCCTAGCACTTGCTCGTCCACATACCTCGAGACGCTAACAGAAAGGCTCAAGTACGTCTCGGGCTTGTGCTAAAGCTTCGAGGTCTGGCCATTTAGGTTAGTTTAGAGAGCAAAAAGGACGCTCTCGGGACCAGAAAACATGAGATAACGGCCGTTAATAGGTCCACGCTCTGTGTATAATCTCTTGTCGACGTGTCGATCGAAACCGAAACCATGCCACTCGCCTCCATGGCCAACTAGTTCCCAGAGTGCAACGCGCGCCGTGTTGCATGCAGGGATTCATGGAAGTAGTCTATTGAAGTTTCGGTTGCCCGACAAAAGATATCCAATTGGTCAAAATATTAATACGCTGTTTCTTAGAGCGCAGCTCCTAGGCGGCCATTTCCGGCTTGAGCGGCGTTGCCGTAGCCGTGAGGTGTGACCCCGCTTTGCATTATAGAACGTTTCCCATAATGACGTCACACGTGACGTCACGTGTGTCACCACGGCTGTGTTCCAAAATTTACTCGATCCGACTCCGGAGTAAAGGTTTCGTGCCGTGGCGTTCCAAAACCTACTGAGCTTACTCGATGACGTCAGAACTCGCGTTCCAGTAGGCGGGCTGTTTACTACGGAGTAATTGCTCACGTTACCGTCCTCGATCGGTGGGTAACCTCGGATCATGTCGAGTAAACATGTCACGTGATCTGTTCGTCGTTCTGCTTTGCATCGACAGCGGTCAAAGCTTCGCTTGCTCCGTTGGTTTTGGTGGCGGACGTTCGAAATGAGAAAGAATGAGGTGCATCATGTGTGGTTATTGCGATTTGCTATTTTCAACGCACAAATTAACTGCATTACATCCAGACCGCGCACCTTCCCCGGGAAGGTATAGGCCTCCTGCGGTGAAGCTTCGAACACACCGTAGCGCCCTCGTTTTGGGTAGTACAAGCTCACCTGATTGAGCCTCGCACTACTTATGGCACGTTGGTCGAGCTTTTTTAATTCTGCCTGGTGCTGAAGAACGAAAAACACCTTTGGACGCCAAAAATCGGCCAGACTCAACGCCGCAAGACAATCAAAAGTGCCAAATTCATGACACCACCGCTAGGGTACGCGTCTATTATCTCTGGGTGGTGACGTCGAAACACCTGTGTCGCGACGCTTTCATTTTTCTTTTCTTTGTCATGTCTACTTTGGAACGCGTGAAACGGCATCTCATGGCTCGCGCTCTTAGCGTCTTAGCTTTGACGGCGTTCGGATTTTTGTTGTTTCTTTATATTTTCATTGTGATCTCGCGCTCCGCACCAGAGCAGGCACACTTCTGCATGCCTGACAGTTTGAGACGCTCAAGTTTGTACTACCCAAAACAAGGCCTAACAAGTCCCTTTTCGCAGCACCCCTGGGCAACGCAGGAGGCCCATACATGTTATTATGAGTGTGCGAGCGTAAACGGGAGCTTCTCCTCGTCCTCGGCGTTGGAGGGAATGCCATATTCTCACGTTCAAGGCTGAAAATGTTTAAACGCAGTAAATGATAAGGTAGTATTTTTGTTTCCTCCGGAGTGTTCGTAATGAAGAGGATAACGCTTGTAAAGCAGTGAAGGCTTCAAAGATTTTATTGTAAGTGTAGGCGTAGGTGAGCTTCTCTCTGTTCCGCTGAGGGAGCGCAAGCCTCTTCCGCGGGGCAGTGAGGAATCTCATGGGCTATGCAGACGATACGGCCAGCATCTGTTCACAAGTTGATGGCCTGTAAGGCGTTCACCCAAGAGTGCTCCCTGTCACCCTGGGGCGGGGCGTGGCGGGGGCCGCGGTTGCAGGCTCGGCTGCGCGGGATGCACCACACACAGCGGTGCGCTCGCGGGTTGGGGCTTGTGGCTGGGGCCTCCGCCGTGGTCTGCGTTGGGGTGAGTTGGGGCACAGCTAGTCGTCTTATCTTCCCCTCTAGGTTCTGAGCATTAGTTGTTTCCACACGTGCAGATTTGTTATTATCTTGTTCTTACGGCTACTGTTTGTTTATGTTTACACCTACTCAGCGGCGGGCTAGCAGGCGCACATGCGTAAGGGTACTAACCTTTCTGTCTAGCCTTGCACGCCGCTGAGTGGGCAAACTTTCTCGTGCAAATAAAGATTATTATTATTATTATTATTATTATATTCGCGTCAAAGCGAATGTAAGTTTCATAGAAAAAATCGTAAGGGTGCAGGCGAGCAGTCTCAGGTTAATTCAACATGGGTAAGTTTCATATCATACTTGAGAAAGCACCCTCGCGCTGTACCACTGCACCGTGTGGAATCAATTTCTGCAAGACATAATCGGTACAAATTACAATGCGTGGAATATATATGTTTAGGGCGCTCGCGCTGATTAATAAAAACACATTTTTGATGTCTAACTGTAAGGAGTAAGTAATTTTCATCTCAATATACAGCTCATAAGGAAGGTGAGTAAAAGGAGCTGGTGGATCCACCTCAAAAACACCGCGTCGTCATTGATATTATCGTCTCTTCGAGTGCTTTCTTCATGATCAAAAGAATCGTCTGCTATTTTCTCCCATCACTGCTGTGTTTTCTTTTTGCCGTAGTCCAAGACGAAGCCAATCCGCGTAGTATCCAGGTGATTATCCCGGCCGTTCCAAAATCGAGTCGCGGATCGTTTACTCGCGATGTCACGTGGTATTACCCGCTGACGTAGGAGGCAGGTTACTCGGGTAAGATTTGGAACATAGCCCACGAGGGTCACGAGTGACGTCACGAAGGTAACTGGTGAAGGTCACGACGAAGGTCACGACCTTCACAGGCCTTTATAAGTGACGTCACGAGGGTCATGAAGGTCACGAGTGACGTCACGATGGAGGAGGGAGGGGGAGGAGGAGGGGCATACGCCTCCTCCCCTCCTCAAGAGCTGTGCTTTAATTCTACTACTACTACTACCACCACTACTACTGCTATCGCTACTACTACTACTACTACTACCACTACTACTACCACTACTACTACTACTAGCACTACTACTACTAATAGCACTACTCTTACTACGACTAATACTACCACCAGTACTACCACTACTACCACTACTACCACAACTACTGCAACTATTACTTCTACTCCTAATACTACCACCATTACACGTGAGAGGAGGAGGGCTGAAACTGCCCACGACACTAGTAGCAGTTTTTTTTGTGTGTGGAGTGCCGGGTGCTTTTTTTTTTTGTTGGACCTTATAAGTTAAATTATGACTTCGCTTTACTTCAGGTCAGGCGCAGCCAGCATTAAAAGCTAGTGAAGCGAATCAACCAGCGCCAATTAAGATTGCAAGGTCATGCGATTCGTGTTTTTTTTTTTTGTGTGTGTTTGATGCGATTATCGGCTAAACCAAACGTAGTGAATACGCCGTGGGATTACATCTTTAGTGTGTGTTCACGTTTTCTTTTTTTTTTTTTGTCTTCATATCTTTCGGGTGTGCACTTATGACGAAACAGGGAATAGTTTTCGAACTCCCGGAAAAATATTGTATATTTAAAAAAAAGTAAAACGTTAAGGCGAATGGAAAAAAATAGAACACAAAAATCAGAGCAAGTCTAATTTTTTTTGTGTGTGTTCCTGATTGTCAAATATCTCAATACTCGTAGTGACACTAATTGTTCACCTTGATATGGATAGAAAGCCCCGACTGTTCTGGAACGTTTTCGATTTTGTTTTTATTGTTATGTTTTTTATTGCAAACATTTTCCTTTCTATGTATGTAACTGCTTTTATTCGTTCGACGTGTAGTAGTGCCGCAAGTGCCCAGTGTTGCTCACGAGCAACAGTTCGAAAACAGGCTTATGAAAATAGGCAATTTTTTTCAGAGACCAGGGCCGCTTGCTAGAACAGCGTCTCAGCTGAGACTGGGTGAAAGCAGCACTGCAAAGGCTGGGGCGCGCGAGCGCCTTGAGGCGCAGCCTGAGTCCCGCTCAGCTCGTGCGCTGGCTTTGACAGTGCTTTCTTTCACCCAGTCTCAGCTGAGACGCTTGTTCTAGCAAGCCGGCCCAGATTTCTCTTATTCTGTGTGTTCTAAAACCATGTCATTGTTTGTAGGTGTCTTGTATTTCAAGTAAAGGTATAGGCATGAAAGGGTCAACATTCGTTTGCTCTACTGACGGCTATACTTCGTCTCACTTTAGCATGGACTAACCGTGAATGCTGTGCTGGCGCGAGCGGCTGACCTTGACTGCCTTGACTGGAGCACTCGCTGCACGAGCGCTCGTTCAGCCGCCGAGGCTTCATTCAAAGCAACTAGCTCGCGCTTTTAGCACGCGCGGCTAACAATAGTCCATACTAAGGTGAGACGAAGTATAGCTCCTGGTTAGCTCTGTTGGTAGAGCACTTCGCCAGTCTTGGAGAGGTCCGGGGTCGGTTCCTGAACCTGGCGGATATTTTCAGCGGCGACAAATCGCCCAGAAGGCGAGAAGTGTGCTTCATTGCAGTTATAAGTAAATTTACTTACACTGTAAGTAAATTTACTTCTAAGTAAATTTACTTGTTAGTAAATTTACTCACAAATTGTAAGTAAATTTACTTGTAAGTAAATTTACTTACAAATTAACTTATTTATTCCCCTTGGGGATTTCCCCTAAATTATTTTATATACTTCCTGTCACAAATTTTGTGCAGTGTTTACAAGGGTACGGGAACGTTACGTGGTTCGGCTGCATGCATAATTTCTGGCTTTCCAAAAAATCGTGCTTTCCAAAAATCGTGAAGCACTTTCCAAAAATCGTGCTTCACAGGAAGGTGGGTAACATGAAAAATAAGAAGGCATATCGACAAGATTTATAAAATTTAATTGGGATTTCTCCGATCTAAATGAGGGTTATATGATTTCAATCACGTTACCCTAAAATAATGATTTATGCTTTTGGACTCACGCACAGTCGGCTAGTTGCCCACCAACAATAACTTTTAATTTTTTAATGTCACAACTCAGACTGTGTTTTTTGGTCTAAACATATGTTTCGGCACCGGCATCGTCATTCGCTGAGCTGCCTCTGTAAGTTGCGGTTATTGGCTCTCCGAGCGTTGTGCGGGAAAGTAGACGCATGGGCTCTTTTTAAAGTGTTCTGCATATGCGCAGCGCCAACCACTTTTCATGTGACCACACGCTTGTTAACCAGTATTGATTTGGTTTATAGTTTACACCGCGATTTAGCTCGGATTAGAGAAAAGCCTACACTACTGGCCACGTGTGTCATAATCAACACAGAATGTTCACATGTGGCCACTCGCCTGGGTAAATGTCTGTTAAGAAGAATTACGACGGTGTAAAGCGTGTTTCACATGCAGCGATTTTGGCCCTAGAGCGGCGCGATTTCTGCCGTCGAGGCGCTCGTGCCGCTCAACCGCTGGTGCTGGCCAGAGCGCCGCGACGGCAGAAATCGCGCCGCTCTAGGGCCAAAACCGCTGCATGTGAGACTACGCGGCGAACGTTCGCTGTCAGCGCGCGCTTTGTGGCAAGCCCTTGACCATAGCCTCCTATATTACTAGCAAAGCCTGGCAGATTGCCACGAGAAGCGGCCGCCGAAATATAAAAGGTGGAGAGGCAGACAACGGATGAGAGGAGAGCCACGTGAGTGGCGCCACGCTGCTGAGAGACGCCGAAACACACTTCTCCCGAGCGAACAAGTGTGTTTCGGGTCCTCGCCGTTGCAAAAGCTGTGCGCTGGTACGTACAGGTTCCCCGAGAAATGGCTCTTTGATGCTCTGTGCTACAAGATCCTCGCGCTCCAAATCTGCGACCGGGCACTCTATGGCTCCGTCGTCGAGCTGCCAGGCTTTGTGAGTATAGAGGAGGCTATTCCTTGACCGATAACATTGTCAGCCGTCGGTACGTGGATTATTTTTGGCAATTCAGAGTTAGAATGCTTCCACTTGTTCTATTGCAAGCAATCAGGAGAGACAGCTTACACCACGCCTGAATGGAATAAGGTACTGGGTGTCCACCAAAAAAGCTAAGGGGTTCTCTTCACCGCAAAAATCAACTACGTGTCGCCAAACGCTCACCCTTCGAACAAAAAGTAGCTCTAGAGGTCCAAACCAAATGCCAATGTTTTAGCTAGAACTGTTATATTATTCAAAAGTTATAACTGTTTTTGAAAAAAAAATCAATAGGGAAATATAGGGCCAATTTTTTCCCGTATTCGATTTCTGGCGCACAGAGACCTCCATGTATTCGAGAGCTCCGTCGGCCGCCATTTTGCCATTAAAGTTTTCAAAAAATCACTTAACGAATCATTACGATATTGGTTTGGGCTAAAACTTTGGCATCTGGGTCGGACCTTTAGCGCTACCATTGGGCGGGGAATGAGCGTTCGGCGATGCGTAGTTTATTTGTTGCGGCGAAAATAATACACCCTGTACAATGTAGAAATGTCAAGTATTAGAGCCTACACGTAAAAGCATTGGCTTTCGACGCGCTCAAAAGTGTAAAATGAACTACCAACTAGCCCATTCGTCAACCCTATACTAGATATGCGTACGTACAGAATATTTGACATAACGGCGCACTCCACCCCTGTCATATTCGTTTTTATATCTTTTGTACACCGCTCAGTTAATCCGCATAGATCACCAAATTAATATTGCCGCATTGTTTAATCTTCGTGATAGTTATTCATAAAATAAAAATAATTGATAGGAGGCAGTCCTTTCAACTCTCCCTTTAGTCAGGGCTAGTAGTAATTGTGATATTCTAATGGTGTGAGTAATTCTTTAACATTGGCATTACTCTTGTTATGATGTAAGAATAACACTTTTGTGACAGTCCTACTTCAGTTCGCCAAACAGGACACCTACAACAGCTGAGGCTTATTTATTTGTATTTCTGAGTTTCACGTTCAAGATAAAAATTGCAGGGACCAACTCTGACACACCTGACAAAAAGCAAATTTGTTATTTTACGTCTTGAGGTATTTAATTACATCAAGCTAGAATTCCGGAAACTCACGCCAATTACGTGCTCACAGTTTCTACAAAGGGCCAAACACGTGACGATCAAGACGGCCGAACCGTCTTATGGACCAGATCCAGCGTTGAAATATATGTATTTAGTGGCACTAGTTATAACCATATTTGCTGGAGACGCGAGCTCATGGCGTAGGCCACTGTTACCTTTGCACGAGAACCGGTACGGCTGGTATAGCACATAAAGCTCGCGCATCGAGAAAAAAGTGAACGGCTAAAGCCCGGTTCACACAGTTGCGTTTGACTGCGCTTGACTGCGTTGCGGCAGCGAGACACCAGGACATCCCTGCGGCTTATATCGCGTGCCAAGAAGATCTCTTAAATTGGATTCCACGCTTCATACGAAGCACAGATGTGCCGGTGACTCGCTTTCGGTTCTCGCCGCAACGCAGTCAAACGCACTCAAACGCAAGTGTCTGAACCGGCCTTAAGGATGTCAATTTCAGGAGAAAGAAAAGTACCACACTGAATCGAAGTTCCACCATACACGGTTTTCTGCTTTCATGCACAGCTCGGGAATGCGATCTCATCGTAATCTGTTGGTTCGGAATCACACTAATCGAGCAACTCTTTTTTCTGTGACTTCTACTGCGTGGAAAGAGGGACTAACGCGCGCTTCTTTGCTTATACGCGTCAAGGATTAGTTATACGCGGTATTTAGTAAAAGTAAGAGAATCGTTTTTCTTGTATACTCCGTTTCACTTTACGTGAGAACATATGCGAGGAAGACAATCAAGAGGCGAAAAAGTCCATCGCGTTGTCTTTGTGGGATCGCTTCTACCGGCTAAATAAATCACGCACAGAAAAAAAAAGGGGGGGGGGGGGCAGGATCGCGGCGTGTTCACTGTGATGATTAATTTAGTGGGTGATGGCCAAACAGAGCGATGAGCGCCGCCACGTTGCACTTACTACACCGCTCTATTGACTCCAGCGGGTCGTGTACTGCGGTCGGACTTATGGTGGAACTGAGTGTAGTGCAACAGCTGCACGCGTGGTGCGGAACAACGCACCATTATTTAGTATTGCGCATTTGAAATGGATCCAAGACTAATCAAGTAGGCCAGAGATCCAGATGCGTCATCTGCAGCGTGTTCTGTGTTTATTTTAAATAAAAATTAAATCGAATTGGGTATCGATTAACAGTGTAAGAACGATATCGCGGCAGGCCCCGATCACGGCGTGCCGTACCATACGCCTTTGAACGCGAAGCCTTCATTCGCTAAACTGCTCGAGCAGAACACGACTGGCAAAACTTGGAGTCGACCGCAACCTGAAATCTAAGATGGTTGCCGCCCACGTGTACGCCTTTCCCCGAGCTGCTGCGTCATTACGCCACCCGCTACCGCGGGTCTCCCGCTCATTTTGCAAATAGGGTTATCATCTCCGCGAGGCTCCCGCGACGCTTTTCGACCTGGTCTTTCGTTTCGAAAATAGTTTTATTCTGGTCCGTGCCGGTGGCGGGTGGGCGGGCGGGCGCGCGGCGGTAATCTCTTCATCACCTCGCTGTCTTTACCGCTTTGTTTTCTCTCTGCAATTCTCAGCCTTCCTCGTTTGCTCCCTCGCCTTCCCGCGCCTTCCCCACTGGCGTACGCGTCGGCGGCGTTCCGCTTTTTACCGACTCTGCTGCTTCTCGCACAGGGTGTTCTTCCCCAATTCCTTACAAATTGCGGGCGAAGGATGTATTAACGAAGCTAAAATGAAAACAAATAGGGTTGTTGCGCTCGCTCCATTTCCGTCATTATATGCCCGCTTCGTTATTTTTATTTCATTGTTCGCGTTTTAAGCGTCGTTCGTGCACGCTTGCACTTTTTTTCTCTCGCGTAATAGAGGCAGGCCGCGAGGCTTGCGTCAGCTAACGAATAAAGCCTCGAGCTTTACAGCTAGTGTTAGGAGGGAAGTGAGAGAGCTGCAGGATCCCCATTTGCATGTCTCGTATGCCTAAGGCGGTTGACGCAGTCTTTGCTTCACAAAGAAATGGGTGATGAGGCAAAGAGTGAAGCAGGACTGCAGCGGTTGTACGATTAGGTTACCCTGACGAGGGGAATTTCACTCCCCGAAGATGAGTCGGTTTTCGGAGCCTTTAGTAGCTTGTGGGAAATTACGATGCCTGCGAGTGATGCTGGCTCGCTTCGCAGGTGCGGTTTATATTGGGGACTCGTTACCCAAGCTTTAAGCAGCGCAAACCTCGCTTCCACGTGTACGTTTTTTTTTTGCCTTTATTGTTTCTCTTAGTTGGCACACAGGAAACGATATAAGTCTCCGAAGTTTGAACCAGCGTTGTTTTTAACCAAACATCAACATCCTAACTTCTTGTTTAGATCGCATCGGTAACTTAGCTCGCATCGGTAACTAGATCCCCGCGCAGGGAATACGTTTCTTCGCATGTAGCCGCGTAAAGCGACAAAACTCTCTTCGGCTTTTGTGACGTCGCGGATGAGGTGGCTGTATATTGAAAGACACCATCGACTTGTCGCGTGCCTCAGGCTCTGCGTGCATCACGTCACATTCCCGTACTCCTTGGCCTTCACCGCGCATTATGAATGGCGGTAGAAACCTGGACACCATGGAATGTGGGATTTGTCTTGTGGTAGCAACGTCCTTTTATTTTAATTGCTGGTACGTGTATTTGTGAGTCTGGTCCTCAAGGTCTGGACTACTATAGTCAACCAACCTTGAAGGAAATATAGTCACGGCCAGCCCAATCAACAGAGGCGTGGCAAGCCCCAAGCATCTCATTATCGCTTCGCAGATGATAAGATCGTGGCATTATCCAATAAGAACGCCCGACAACCTATCATGGAAGGAGGAGGCGTGACCGCCTGGTAAGCCACTCCGTGAGTTTTTTAGCTGTTAGGGACTTTATAGAGAAAGAACAGAAATTTCAATAACTCCTCCAGTCAGAGCTTCGAAAACGTTCCTTTTGCTGTTGCTGTAGAGGGGTGTCTAAGCTTGTCAGAACGATCTACGGTGTGGAGAGTACCTGTCTTCTATTTTTTAGAGCTTAGCTCTGGAGGCGCCCGTTTGGGGCTTGAGCGGCGTCGGCGTCGGCGTCGGCGTAACCGCGAGCGTTGTACTCACGAAAAGCGGAGAAATTTCGCCGCTAAAAGTACCGGGAAGTGCTTAACCCGCTAAATTTGGCGGTGAAATTTTCCTGCTCAGTTAAGCGGGGAGACTTTCACCTAATTTCCCGCTCGATGAGAGGCAAGGAGGATAGGAGGGGGGCGGAGGGGGAGGAGAAGCATACCTTCCTGCTCCTTACCCACCTTTCTTCCTCGTCAAGAGCTGCGCACTAATTTCGCGTTACAAAAAATTGTCCAACGTCTTTTCTTTTACGTTTTAGCGAAGTACTGTTTAGTACCACGGTACGATGTTGAGCATTACTGAGTTTGCGAATTATAACTTGTTTTCATGGCATTCAAAACTGCGCTGGTTTGTGAACCCTCGCATTGCTATATATACAAGGTGTTTTTTTTTCTAATTTTTTACGAGATGTGTGTAAAAAAAGTTGTGAAAAAGCCACACTTATGTGGTTTGCGCGAGTGTGAGGTATGCGGCCAAGGGGACACTATGTGGGTGGCTGATCTTTGCGATAAGTCAAATAATTAATTAAAATTCGTTGATTAACTTTTAATGAGTGCAGCATTGACATATGGTTTCACTCAGAAACTTACTGAGGCGTCAGCCGAAAGCCACCAAATCAACTCTTTTTTACAACAACTTGCAAGCTCGTGGGAAACTCGGGGGCGCGCAAAGCTACCACTCGTGAAGCAGGCGCAAAGCTAAGCAGCGGCGGAGACGCGATAATGATCCAACCATTCGCGTTCCCGCCGCCGCTAGTTTTGCGCCTGCTTCACGAGGGAAGTGGCTTCAACTTTGGCGCGCCCTCGAAGTTTCCCACGAGCTTCAAGTCGTTCTGAAAAGAGCTGGTTGGGTGGTGCTCGACGACGCTCCAGTAAGTTTCTAGTGGAAAGTCATATGTCTATTTTCACGCAATTAAAAGTTTAATTAACGTATTTTACCTCGTGTACGCACCAGTGCTGCACGACACGCGGGCCTCGTGCACTGGCGCATTTGACGCCTGCTCGCAAGACAAACGCAAACACATCGAGGGGTTCTAATCGCGCACGGCAACAGCGGCGCCACTCGCTTCGCCCACTACCACAGCGGCCTGCGCTCCCCCAGTGAACAAACAAACAAATTTGTCGTTAGATTGTTTATGCAGCAGGAGCGCAGGTCTGCCAGAACATGGCGACATATTGTCACCCACTGTAGATAAGCAATACCAGCCAGTGCATTCAACCGCTAGTCTGGGGTCTTTAGCGTGCACCACGCAGTAGTGATAGCCACGACCGGTACGCCGGTATACGATGCTCAACCAGGATCGAAACGGGCAGGGCCGGTTTGCTCACCTTGCGGCCGCGGCTGCGCTGCGGCAAAGGATTTTTATGTCACGTGACCATCTTAATGGGGACAACGAAGTACCTAGCGCCCCCGCCTAATGGCGGAGAAATCCGTATCGCTTCAAGCACAAAAGACCTAATTTCGCCCGCAGAAACTGTCTGCGGGGACTCTCAACTGGGGTCCAATTGACCGCCCCTTTATACTGGAGGAAGCGGCAGGTAAAGTTACAGCCAGGGAGGGTAACATGAGCCAAAATAAAGAAAAAAACCACGAGGAGATAAAAGCGGTGGCAATATATTTTATATACCTTCGCAAAGCGCCGGCGGCTCGCGCCTCCTCTTGTGGTGAGAGGTTAGAGCGCCGGCACTTGGCGTCGCGGCGTAAGCCCCAGGTTCAAATCGCGCCAGAAACTGTCTTTTTTTCTTGTATTTGACTGCATTCTCACTAAGAATGTGCAGGCCGTATGAGCTTTACAGGTAATGAGCGGGTACTTCTGACTCACCAGTTCGTTGTTTCTTGACATCGGAAAGGAAAAGCGCATACATATCTCTGAAAGCACCTTTACCAACTATACATAAGCTTTCCGCCTCGCAGAAAGCATGTCGTTGACTAATATCTTCCCATACCTGTCTCTTCATTCGCCAAAGCCTTTATTGCTGCTAATTTCTCTAAGAATTTGTTGTTTTCGTCCTCGAATTGCTCTAATTAATTCCATTTGTTGATCCAAAGTCATTTAGTGTTTGCGTTCAGTAGTTTGCGATATCCGGCCTTGACTCATTTTTGCATTCGGTTGTGATCGTCTGTATCCATACTAAAAATTCAACACGTAATGTATTAATATTGCAAAACGATTGCCACAGCGAGATGTAAAGAGTAAAAATATAATTTTTATCACGTTCCATGCAAGTAAAAAAAGTATAACGCATTTCGGTTTCCGACTTTCTCCAGACGTTTGACTTGTTGCCTTGCAAGTTTTTTTCGCTCAATCAATGCATCCACGGCTGCTATTTTTTTCGTGTTTATTTCGTAGAATCTTTTTTTTTTTTTTTTTTAAAAGAAAACACCAAAAGACAGCTTACTTCTAATAATTGCAGTGCTTGGGCCAACGGTGGCCTCGGCCAAATTGTTGTTAGTTAGCTAGGGAGACAAGCAAACTTCGCCGACTGGGGTGAACAGTCCTCTTTGCTTCATTGCCCCTCAATGTGATAACAAGTTTGGCAGGTCACAGGACCTAAATATGGCATATTAGAGTTTTCTCAGTCGCAGACCGAAATTTAAGGCCCGTTCACACTCTTGCAACCGAGTACGACCGAGAGAGATGAGATTTGTTAAAGCTTCTAAAAATTTCTTAGGACGAGGGAACACACTGACATTGTGGTGCCACCTATGCGGTGACAACGGAACTGGATTTCCCAAGAGCGAAGGTTTTGCGGGATTCCCGAGGTCAAATGTGCATAATATCCATAAGAAAGGTGCGTTTATAACATTGCCAAAAGTTTTTCGAGCCAAGAAAGAAAGGATAATGCGCGAGAGAAATAAAAAATATGCTGGGCCGGCCAAGTTTACACTGCTACCCAATAGATGGCGTTAGTGTGTCCTCTGGTTCCAAGAAGTTTTAAGGAACCCAGTTTTAAGAGGTCGCAAGAGTGTGAACGAGACCTTTAGCCCACTTCTCATTTTCACCCGATTTACTCTTGATCTTAGGAGGGCCATCTCTAAAGATATTATGGTAGTCTGTTATCAGCTGGTTTATTCATTGTAATCTGGTTGCACTGAACAGCATAAATTTTGTCGCAATCTTGGGTGAGGGTTTGTTGGCCATTTTACTGAACTTCCACGATTCTGGGTACATATCCGAGCCTATTTATAACAAAACCACTTCCGCTTTCCAAAGCTTTTTTCTTACGTTGGGAGTTTGTTGTAAGTGAACTAATAATGAGTATTGCCATACAGTTAGCTCTTCTCAAAATATAAAAGTTTCTTAAAAGTGTATTGTGGCAGCAGTTAATTGTAACAATAGATACAACTGCAGTCAGTTGTAACAGTAGTGTTATGAAAGGAGATCATGTGACCATAATTTGCTGTTCCAGTAGTGTGTTGTAACATGAGCTTGTTATAGTTGTAGTAGTTATATCAGTAGTTTGTTATAAGAGCACCTACTAGCTTGTCTGCATCAAGAGCTATGTTAGGACCAAGCTGGGGAGAAGACCGAGTGATGGAACGCTGCTCTTCTCTGTTCACGTGCAGAGAGTTCCCCCAGCCGACTTGGTGAGCACATGTCTGAAGAGGAAAAGCTCAGAGCGGTGAGTACGGCAGTCACCTTAACCGTCTTCGTCTCAGCTCTTGGCATAATCCAGAACACACCACTTTGTTTTCGTCTCGGTAGTCACAGATACCTGGCTTGCATTGACGTCACTTAGGCCGCCATTCTGCTGACCTTCTGCGGCCTACCCGCATTCCGCCCTTCCGAATTTGTTTTTCTCGGCTAGAAAGAGTGGGAATGGCCACCAGCATGGTGAGATGACGTCACACGCAAGCCATCCACCTTTCCAGAAACTGTTTCCTTTGTTATCTTTTCAAGATTTTATAAGCCACAATCATGGCTGCTCTAAAGTCCCTTTCACTCCCTTATCTTGGTTAAGAAGCAGAGGGCTTGATAGGCCAACACACAATTTAAAAGAAGAAGGAAGTTTTGCGCATCATTCATGCGCTTCGTGAAATAGTTCTTACAAGATATGGTTGCAGAAGAAACAAATGATGCTTTTAGCGTTTGAAAAGTGTATTTCTTGATAAAATAACATGAAGGTAATTTAAGATGTATATGTCTTAATGCAACATGTGAAAAGGGAAATTAGTAACATTTCACAAGGAGCCGGTCTTTTTCTACTACAGTCCTTGAGGTGAGCGCGAGTATAGACGCATCCTGCAGTTGGCCAGTAGCAAAAATCCATTTTCGAGGCTGCGACGTCTGGTGTTTACCCAGACCAAAACTAAAATGAAAGCTATATATTTTTTTCTTAGAAAAAAGAAACAGCTGTTACCTGCACAGATGTGGTTAGCAGACATCCCTAAGGTTTTCAGTGGCAAGCCTTTTTTTGTTATGGTTAACTTTGATACAATTGTTCATTTGTTTTGGGTTCTTGCTTGGAGCCGAGTTAAAGCTAAAACCGTCTGTCGCTTTGCAATGGAGGGTTATGGGAACACATGTTTCGCATTTAGAACGCAGGTGGCCACCAACCGAGAGCACTTTAAACCCCCACGTGCGCACACACATGCACTTGCACGAGCTCGTACAGTGAACATCGCCGTTAGCTGCTCCAAGGTCACGCTGACTGCTTCTCATTCTGCATCCTCTAAAACAGTTGATGCTTGGTTGTGGCATCTGAGCATGACCTTTCGTTTATGTAGTGCATGGGTGAGGCTTGGGTTAAACCTAATTTCCTAATGCCGGCTTCACATGGTGCAACTTTTCTCCTCGTCTTGAAGCTGCAACTGCTGCAAGTGTTGCAGCTTCAAGAAGGCAGGAAGTAGACTAAGGCAAAGTATTACACTTTGCCTTCGTCATCATTGAAAATGAAACTCTCGCATTATTTAGACACAAAGATAGAGAATAATAATATGTTTTTATGTCTTTGTTTCGAATGTTATGCTAACCCCATGAAACTACTATTACCTTGAAGACCATTAATAGCCGGTCAGATCAACGTCAAAGCTGTCTGTACTTACCACCGCAACCACCGCAGGACTTGCATGAGACTGTCACGTCCCTGACTGGATGGTGCCCCCTCAAACATTCTCGGAGCAGTTGGGCTGTCGATTTCGATCCCAATCAATTTGAGTAGTGTATGTTGCAGTAACACACATCTCATCAGTAACTCCAGAATCGCCAGAAGAATTCCAGGAAAATACCCAGACATCCGTAACACATTGTGTATCCTGTGGCAAATCAACCCCTCATCCCCACCTTTTTAGTGGAGACTTCTTTAATTGCACAGTTTTAATAGAGGGGTTTGCAGTCAATAATGAGAATGTGTCAAACAGTATGAGGGAGTGAGGGCCGCACAGGTTTAGAGAGGGTCTGAGAGTATGTGCTGGACGGCCCTGGAGTTTCCCGCAAGAATGTCCCAGCCGGCCACAAAGATGTGTCGACGGGGTCCGGAGTCCCATATCAACTAGTTTGAGAGTCCGTCAACTGGTTTGAACATATGTCCAAGTCGGCCTCGGGGCGTGTGTCATTCGTTTTGAGGCATGTGTCAGTCGGTTTGAGGCATGTGCCAAACGGTCAAAGAGTATTCCCGCATGAGAATGTGTCGCCAAGTTGCGAAGATATGTCAACATGTCTGAGAGTATGCATTATCATTTTGTCTTACCTGCCACAATCCTAGACTGACAAAGAAATGGGGGGGGGGGGGCGGGCGGGCGGGCCCTATGATTTTTTTTCGTTGCCAGCAACAACTTTGATAAGAGTGATTAAAGGAGAGACAAATTAAATTGCCGAGCTGCCACATTGCGGCGTCAGATGTGGGGCGAGCTTTCTCACGAGGGACATGGCGAGCAGTCAGAGCCCAATGTCCACTGACTTTTATTAACATTTGTAGGGTGGATACTTTACTGTTCTTTTTTTATTGTGAGGAAGATAACAAGCAGGCCTCCAGCTACTGTTACCACTCATACCATGCACTTGACAACTTAGCATTTGATGGTGCACCCTGCCTCAGTATTGTAGAAAACCTCCATGAGACAATGGCACTCCATAAAAAATGCAAAGAACAGCTGAGAAAATCACCCTATAATTTTCTTCCATGCTTGAAATCAGGCCCCTGACACTCATTATTTGCTGTTCTTGAAAAGCTAAAGATTGAAGTGAGTGTTTATAATTGGTAAAGGAGATACTCTAGATCATAAAGACTTAAAATACTTTCTTTTGTAGTTGTTTTGTAATTTTCAAGCCCCCTCCCTTGTGTGTCTGGCATGTGCGGTCCCACTTAGCTTGCATTTTTGCTCTTCCTCTCCAGAGAGTGAACGAACTGCAAGGGGTTCTGGATGCCCGAGAAAGAAAAGTTTTCCTGCTCAGCAAGGAGATTGCAGAGATGAGTGACAGCAATGCTGCCCTCCAGAGGTATGTTGCAGCTTCCTCTCAGCTGCTTTCCGCCCCCCTACCGGGTCCAATCGAGAAAATGAAACCAGGTTTGTTGCGCGCATAAGTGAACTACGCTTCGTAGGAGGCTGAAACTCCTCGAGAATGTGACGCTAGTGGTGGTGATCGAATTAGAAAATGTGAGAATGTGACGTTGCCTGGATTGAAAGATACAAAAGAAAAAACAAATTTCTCTACGATCCGACGTCCAGCTAAGCCTAATGTTCGTCAAACCAAAAAATGAAAATTGCGGGTGCCTGCAGCATTTATTTTAGGGAAAGAAAACTTGCCGGCAAGAAAGACAATATTGTTTTCTTTCTTGCCGAAATAAATGTTGCAGGTGCCCACAACGTCACTTTTTGGTTTGATGAACCAAAAAGACTTTGGTGGATAGTCGGCTCATAGAGAAATTTGATTTTTCTTTTTGTATCTATCGATCCAGAAAACGTCATGTTCGCAAACTTTCACATTTTATCGCCACCGCTAGTGTTGCATTCTCGCATAATTTCAGCTTTACGCAATGCATTGTTTATTTATGCGGGCCGAAAAACAAAAGTTTTATTTTCTCGACTGGGACCCGGTACCATAGTTTGGAGCTGTAGGAGTTATGGTACTCTTTCTAAACTAAAGAAGTTGCAGTCGCCTGAGCTTCAATGTAATTGAGTTGCAAATGCAGTTACATTCTTCTGAATGAAGTTACAATGGAAGTGTTGCACAGCTCTGCTGAGATTTTTGGACTTCTGTGGTGGCACTTTTTTTCTTTTGTTTGTTGTTTCTCTTACAGCGGTAGCTGTAAGAAAAAATGCTCATGTACGAACGCAAAACCCCACTCTAGGGCACAGGCACTGCTCCCCCTCTCCCCATCTTTGCTCACACGTGGCACTATGGGAAATGTCCCATAATGCAACGCGCAATTATGCCGACGCCGCTTAAGCCAAAAACAGGCGCCTGAGAGCTGCGCTCTAAAAAAAAAATTTTGGTTTTAAAACCAGGGTTATTTTTTTAATTAGAAAAACAAAATTAAACAAAACACGCCTTTAGTTTTTTCTGCTTGTACGAGAAAGTGTGGAGGTACCTTAGTCGAACTCCCACCACCTACAAGAATCGAGGCCCGCGAACGTCGTCCTCTCCCTCCACAAAACGTCGTCGCAATCGGCCGGCGCCAACTCGGCAGTCGACCCCGACGCTGGGCGTCTCTGGACACGTCGATTGGACACGAGACCCAGCTGAGTGCCGCCGCGGCACTCGCACCCACTTGGTGCCTTCGCTCGATCTCGCTGCGGCGACGTAGGAATCCTGGTGCACGGGCTTCGGCTATTTTTGGAGGCGTCAGCTCGACCCCTGCCATCTCCCTCCTTCCTCTCAGCTCCCTGCGCCAGGCAGAGGAGCTGCGTTCCAAGGAGAGCCAGGACGTCTCTCGGCTCACCCAGGAGTTCACCCACCGGCTGGCCAAGCTGGAGACGAGGCTGCTGGACACCTCCAGGGTGAGCAGAGTGCCCCCCAACACCTCCTCTCCCCCCCATAAATAAAAAAAAAAAATGGAAACAAACATTGGGTACAGAATTTGTGTCTCTACCAAAAGAAAATCTTGCAACGTCCGCGGCTCCATATCGCCGTCTGACGTCGAGGATTCCTCGATTCACAACTGCCCGCGTGCGGTTATTAAAGGGAAGCCGAAGGGGTCCTCCAATCCGAACAACCCGTAAGAGTTGTAACTCAGGCACCTTAAAAATGACGCGTCTTTAGTTTTTTTTTATCTCGTTAATGGGAGCGTCGTAGTAGCCGATTATTATTTTGACGTAGACCCGCCCGTCGCGGCGCATCCGCGGTGGGAGAGCGCGAGGGAGGAGAAAAAAACTAGCGAAAGTGACGTCATTCCCGTTGCTTGCCACTAAACTGGCTTCGGGATGCCGTCAACGGCGTCACGACGCTCTGGACTGGCGACGGGCGGCAGAGGGGATCGCCGCATGCCAGGCCGCAATCGTTGCACGTGTTTCTCAAAATAAGTGTGGTTTGAGTTTACTTCTGGCAAAGATAAGTGCGACGACCAAATTTGCGGGGCAAAAAGCTATAGAGGTCCGTTCCTAACTCGGATTTCTCGAAAATCGCTTCGGCTTCGACTGGCGTCGCCATACAGGTACGGCGGTGATTACACATTCGAAAGTGCCCGCCTAAATGCGAAACCGCGGGAGTAGTTGCCATTTGTTGTCATTGGCAAACTAAAAACGTTGTATTCGAACGTTGTTTCGCATTGCTGGGCTATTTATAGTTTTCAAACTATATGTTCTGCACGTGTGATGTTCGTTTCGCGTACCGGCCGCTCCGGCGTTAGTGCTGAATGGAGACTGGCTCCTCTGACTCCGAACTTTCGATGCTTTTCTGAATTAAATTCGGATGATGAGAGCTCATCATCCGACGGAGAAGTTCTGTAAAGTATTTCCAACCAGGAATTCAAAGCCGCTGGAATTTCGTGGAAGCGGATGTGACAAAATAAAACCGCATTTCCATCTTCAATTTTTTCGTTTGATGCTTCTAAACCTAAACAGCTTGCAAGCACTGCATGTGCTCCTTCTAGATAATGAAGAACAAAAACCTGTGCATTGACCTTTCTTTATACTATTCGTTTGCAAACAGGATCGGACCATTGGGAAGCATCTCTTGGGGGAAAAATCTTGACCAACAAAGGGAGAGGGGAGCTTCGGTGAAATTTTGATAGTTGCTGATTTGCCTAGAAATTGGCTCAACGCATTAATAGATGAATCTGAATTAAAAACCCAAATGACAAGTCGCAGTATTTTTTTTTTTTTCGTGAGGTTATTGGAGTTGCGAATTTGGTCTAAGAGAGACTCTACTGGCTGTGCTGTAAATGTGAAGTCAAAGGTTTAATACGGAGCAATATGGGGGCATTACGGCTTGTTCCTAGTGGTTTACAAGAAGTTTGACGGAGTGAAACGAATGCCAGTTAAGCTCACACCAGAAAAACTAAAAACAAATTGAGAGACGTTTACAATACCCTGCATTGCAGAATTAGAGCGCAGCTCTTGAAGGAGGAGGAGGGGAGGGTCTGGAGAGGAGGGTGTCCTCTCCTCCCCCTCTGTACCCTCTCCTTCTCCCCTGCTGCTCCTCCCCCTCCTCCTTCCTTTCTCCTTCCCATTTACTTCCTCCTCCCCCTCCCTCTCTCCTCCTTTGTGACCCTAACGACCATCGTGAAAATTTTTGTAAAGGTTGTGACCTTCACGAGTGACTTTCGTGACCCCAGTGATCCTCATGACGTCACGTGTGATGTCATTATGGAAAACGTCCCATAATGCAACGCGCAGTTACGCCGACGGTGACGCCACTCAAGCCGGAAACAAACGCCTAAGAGCCGCGCTCTAAAAAAGAAATGTGTGCAAAATATTGAGTTTTTTAGACCGCCTGTTCGACTTGCAAGTTGTTCAATGTGTGACGTCGCCCAACCGGAGAGCGCGGGAAAAGTTTAATGTTGGTTTTGGCATCACCTTCATTTGCCGTTTTCTCAGCAACTAAAAAAAAAAACGCCGGAGCTTTCCTTTAATCTTTTGAGTGCTTCGCCCCATCACACTGGGGGCGCGTTCCCGTGTGGTTTTGGTTTGCTCCCTGCCCTTCTCCACTAGGCAGTCATTCTTTTAATGCGAATAGCATTCTTTGGATACTTCACGCACTTTTCGCCTATATATCTATCTATCTATCTATCTGGCTATCTAACCTCTTACGCTGCGGGTCGATAAATAAATAAAAAATACCGGCGCCGGCTGGGATTCGAACCGTTGACCCTTTGATCAGCAGGCAGACGCGCTAACCACAGAGCTATGAAGGCAGTCATTCAACGCACTCTAAACGGTTGTTTATATCTTTACCATAGGACGCGCTTTACAGCGCTGTCACAGCTACCGGTGCGCGCGCGTTCCATCTCCCTCACCCTCTCCCGCGCTCACCCTCTCCCGCGCTCAGGAGAGGGTGATGTAGCGGCCGTGCTCAGCCTCACGAGAGCGGAATGAGCCCTCGTGCATGGAACGCGCGCGCACCGGTAGCTGTGACAGCGCTGTAAAGCGCATCCTATGGTAAAGATATAAACAACCGTTTAGAGTACCGTTGGTTGAGACTAGCTGAGACGCCAGAAAGTCTGGTCGGTACCATTTTGAGTGTTTGTGCGTATGGCGCGTGCTTTGCTCGCCTTCCTAAGTGACACAAACGCACGTGCTGGGCTGCGGAGATCGTGCGCAGGGCTGTGAAAGTGTCAACAAATTTAGAATCGCCTCAAGAGTGGGCTGGCGTATCTAGAGTGTGCCGGCCACCTGACGAACGCGCATAACTCCGCACCGTTTGATGCTATTCGCATTAACGTAGATAATCATTCCCAAAGGATGGGTTCTGCTGATTTTTTCTCTTTTTTTTTTTTCGTGTAGCGACACGTATGGGCAAGTGATTAAAACATTTCATCTCGTGGTGCCACATTTTGGCAGCACATAATTTTTGTTTTTTCTTAGGCGACTCTTGTTTTGGTATTCTTCTTCATTGTTACAGAACGGCGACTCTATGTTGTTTCACGTCGCGCTTTGTGGCGAACACCGAGATCTAGAAATTAATGCGATGTCGAGGCGCCACAGCGTAGTGCTGCGTCTGGCAAAGTATAATGCGAGAAATATGTCGCGGTTTGGTGGCGTGCCGACACCAGTTAACTTTTTGCCCATAAAATGGCTTCTTTTATCAATAAATATTCTTCACAGAGCATGCTGCAGCGTTACAGAGACCAGGATTTCCATTCGGCACGCGAGAAAAGGAAACCCGACATTCTGGCATTCAAAAGGTTAAGACATTCATAGGGCCAGCTCATAGCCCATGGGGACGTAGCCTTGATGACGTCGCAGGACACAGTGATGTGCCATGTGATGAGTGTTTTAGGGATATGCAAAAGAGACAGGCAGTCTTTTGGCTTCTTGCTTCGCTCACAGCTGCTTTGCACTCTATAGCCATTTCAGTAGCCTCCTTCCTTTTTACTTCATTATTCTCAAGCTTGTGTTTGGTTTTCTGTGCCTACAGGAAAGGGACACACTGAAATCCAGGTTGGAGGCAGTGCAGCAAGAGTCTGTCACCAAGTAAGCTGTCTTTTCTTGTAGAAACAATTCAATGGTTTGCCATTGTCAAGTCATGTTTTAATGCGAAAGCATTAACTATCCCATGGAGCGAAGCCTGCATTGTTTGTAACCGTCCGTAGCAGCGAAATGGCTGTTGAATTCCCATTGGCCAGCCAAACGGCAGTTAATGTCCCATTGGCCAAAAGCACTGCAACACAGATGCTTTGTCACGGAAGCCATGGAGCCCGTGGGGTTCGCTACGCCTGCGCAGTGGGAGAGCGTGATGTCATTGCCGGAGCTCCATGTGAAAAAGGACGACGTGGTGCGCTGCTTGTAGGAATGCGCTGCGTGTAGGAACGCTTTCGTGTTCCTATACATAGGCAGTCTCTTTAGTCTTTTTTTTTTAATGTTTAGACGGCATGAAATTAATCTGCTTTAGTATAGCGTCCGGTGTCTCTACTGTAGAAAGGCAATTTAGCGTGTGCTAACCTCGAGTCTTTAATCTGCATCACGTAGCAGTGACTACACAAACACATGTTTGTAGATGCTCATCCAGTTCAAAACGGGCTGCAATGGGGATCAAACCCAGGATTTGTCGGTCTGATTACGACTCGCACGATAGGCTTGGGCAGGCTCCTGGCTACTAGGCTCTACCTCCAAATGGCATAAGAATTCGGTGCCATTTAGTTCTAACCTTTTGTCTCAGTTCTGATTGTGAGCTTTTGGTTAATTTTTTTAAATGTTTTTCCAGAGTCAGTATTTCTCAGATGGATGTGCTGCTGAAGGAGAAGGACGAACAGATAGCTGAGCTCATGTCCGAAGGCAAGTGGTGCCTTTTACTTCCGTGTCAGTTACTGTAAAAGTTTCTTATAACTGTGCTCGTTATACCTGTCTGGTCCACTTTTGTACTGCATTACCATTTAATGGTTCACATTTAAATAATGTTCAGTTTTTTTCCCAGAATTTTATAACGAATCCTACGTCAGACAGCAGGGCATGGGAAAACAAGAAGCAGTTGCCAAAACCAAAACGTGTGCCGAGAGCTCAATGGGATGATCCAGTCGAACTCGGCCATTGGAACGTCACTGCTCCTCTGTTTCTTTCTTAAGCTCTTAGCATTTCCAAAACAGGCATTTTTTACCCACAGTGTGTAACCAGAGTGAGGGTATGTGTTGTCACTACATGAAGTGCTCGACCGATTTTTTGGACGCCGAAAATTCGGACTTGCTTGTTATTTCGAACATCGACGAGGAACCGTGATTCACGCAATTGAAATAGTACTATATATTAATAACTATTTTTTCAGACAGTTTGCGGTCCGAAAGTTAGATTTTTCGGACTAGAATAGTTAGGAGTGGCAGCCGCCGAGAGGCTGCCATCTTAGATTTTTCTCTGGCTTGACCGTTGGCCTGGCTTGATGCTTGACACGGATTAAATAGGTTTCGAAGCACTATTCTAGCGATGCTGAACCAGCCGCTAGGCGTGCTATGGTATGGATTTTGTTTTTGCTGTGCGTCATCATCATCATCTTGGTTTTTGGTTTTTTCCTTTATTTGATTTTCCTTCTCCAACCAACTATTTGTTCTGTTTTCGCACCAGTCGCCATCCGTTAAGTGTGGAGTCAGCTGTTGACAGCTTCTGAACTTTGCGCCTAAATGTTTTGCGGCTTCGTCGTTTTGCCCTGCGTCCATACATGCTTTGGACCTCATGCCCTCTTGCACCTTCGCCGGGTGAAGACATGACGCTGACGCGAATGCGGGCGGACATGATTGTCCGCAACCATAATATGACTCAAGGTACTGTTGCGACTAAGCCAGCTTAGGCTCAATAATGCCAAGTTTTGTATTCTACAGATTTTTTCGGGCTGCTTTACTCTTGGGATCCTTTTTCAGCCCCCACGAAGTCCAAAAAATCGGTCGGCGTCTGTTCCACCAAATAATCGGCCAAAGCCATCTATAAAATCGCTCCAAACCAGCACGGAGGTTTGTGGATGCTTGCTACGATGACGACGACGACGACGACGATGATATACTCTCCCGCGAGCTTGCACCCACTCATAAGTGACGTGCAGATAGACCTCCTCTGGCACAAATTTCTAGAACTGACGCGAGCTGATGACACAATGTCGTCGGCCATGTTGCCCATGACATTGTGGCCAGTGCTAGGAAGGGCCACCGCGGTCCTCCGATTTCAAGCGTTCCCTTTGTGCATTGCAGGTGAGAAGCTGTCAAAGCAGCACCTGCAGCAGTCGACCATCATCAAGAAGCTCAGGGCCAAGGAGAAAGACATGGAGAACGTCATCAAGTCCCACAAGTAAGTTTTGCACTCCGTATGTGGAACTGTACGGTGGGACAAATGCTCCAGACTTTGTCAGTTGTAAGTTGCGGAGGCATGTCCGTATTGTTTCTCAGAATCAGATATCTTTAGGACTTTTTTTCTTTTGTGGGATTCAGCGGAACTAAATGAAGGCTAGTGGAGTTTGAGGGCCTAGTTGAAATTAAGGGTAAGCTAAAGTCCCGCTAAAGACCGACACAAAATCAAGCTGGGGTTGAAAGTCTGTCCCCCTGCTAAATACTGACATGCAAAATCAAGCTTGAGTTGAAAGACTTTCTGCCGTTTCCTCCTCACCATTCCTCTCTCCACTCTCTCCCTCCTCCTCGTCCGGATTTCCTGAGTCTGAAAGCTAATTTTTGTGGAAAGCGTCGAAGCTTCCCTCTTCTCCGGCACGGTCCTAGTAAATAACCGTCCGACACCGAGCGGAGCGGTTCATTTAAGGACGCGTGCACGTCATCGTTCCTCTTTCAGGGAACGCCTGGAGGACCAAAGCAAGGAGCTGGATCGGCTGCGGCGATCCATGAGCGCCAAAGACGACCAAGAGAAGAAGCACATTGGTAAGACATCCCCTTTCTCTCCTGTCGCGGAACTCAAAAAAAAGGTTTCCTGGGACGTTGCGAGAGTGGCCGTTGAGAGTCTGCCAAGAGGCTCGGCGTCTTTGCTGTCGGCGTTCTGCCAAAAGCCGGTTTGCAGTTTTGCGTTTTGGGCATGACCGGCTCCGCTTGCGACTGCTTACGAGGAGAGAATACGCCGGCGCCATCTGGCTCATAACCCTGGAATCGCTTCCGACCCACATATAACTAGACTAAAGGTTTCATACTCTCTGTGGGACCTAACCTACGCACTCTCGTGAGAAATGGTTGCTTATAAAGACGTCCGATTTACCTTAATCCCACGCAACGGAATAATGCGTGAAAAATGAGGAAACACGTATGGTAGTCTCGTCATAACGAAATCCCCTTATTCGATGTTCAACGCTGTTCTGACCGAAATGCATGCGTTTTGAACCGGATTACTAGAAGCGTGTCGGCGGCCGCCCACGCTCATTACGGTGGCCAAGGTGCCGAAAGCCCGTGCGGAGGCGCGCTAGAGTGCCTTTCGGTCCCTCCCCTTCCGCCACCAAAACAAACTAAAAAAGAAAAAAGAAAAAAAAAAACGGGAAGCAGAGCAATTAGGTGATGGAAGGTGGCTAAATTCCAGACGGTTTCCAAGTGCTCGATCACAGTTGCACTGTTTACGGGCCGCATTTGCGACATGAGCTGTGAGGAGGTGGCAAATGCTGTGCCCGTCTGCAAATGTATTTGCCTCTTCGCCCGCTCTTTGCCTCGCCGTGCGACTGTGCAATGCGCGTGCGCTCGCAACCCATCTGCGCAAGAGGCATCCGCCTAAAATGTGCGGCCGAGCTAAAGACGAATAGTCTTCAAAAAAACGCCTTGACACATGCCGACGATCGCAGAGATTTCGAACGTCCTACAGCTGCTTCGGAACAAGGTGAAGTGCAGCGGCGGGGACAGTGCTCTTGCAATGCCCAAAACAACTCAAAAATCGATGTCCAGAAAGAAAAAAAATTATTGGCAAACTTCATTTAATTATTTCTTCCTTTTTTTACTCCTCAGTAAAGGCGTTGCAAGGTGTTCATCACCGAAACTTGTTTGACTAAATATATATATTGAGTGCTTTGCAGTGTTCCCATCCACCTTCGAGGCTGCCGTTGGTGCTTTTTCTGGCTCCCTCGCTTTTATCCGATTACCACTTATGTCGAATTTTTCTGCCGTCCCATTGACCTCTTTTTAACGATTGGCTACTGTACGTAGATCGGAGTGTTTCAGGGCTAGCTGATAAATAGTGCCAGTGGGCCCGTGTGTTTTTACGTTGTAAGCAGTTCCAAATTGGCACAGTTTGCCTGGCCACACCCACATGCAAGATGTCGTCTGCCAGTTCACATCTTCTCGGAAGGTTTCTTTTTGTGTTCTGGCTACTAGTATACTCTGTTCCGGCATAACTTGGGAAACTGTGAAAACCATAACCTCAGCGAGCCAAGAAAGGTGTCGGCGCTAGACACGTGGCAACGTGTCGTCGGACCACACACCTCCCGTGTCATGTGTTTTGCTCCGCTCCTCTGATTGGCTCACGGGGACCATAGCTTGCACCCTTCACCCAGCTATGCTTGAGTCAAGTATAGCTTCAGTTACCTTTATTCTTTGTGTGAACTTCCAGTCATAGTGGTACATTCACATAACATAATGCCAGGCAAAGTGTGTTTCCAAGACTGTTGATTACTTGTGATTAGTTTTTTTTCTTCTGTGAGTTAATATACATGCTGATGTCTGTTCTACGTGTATACCTAATTAGGACTCATCCTTGCCACTTTTCTGTGTCTACTTGATAGGCTTTACTGTGGAGAGGTTTTACTGAGTTGTACTTCAAATCGCGATTTTTTGTGGCTGTTTATTTATATGAAGTCGGAGTATGTATTGGAGCACACATTCCTCTGAACTGTACCTTGCGCGATGTATTCTTAAAACAATTATTTTTCTTCGTGTCAACTTTTTGTTCTAGACACAATTCGACAGCTGACCTCGTCCAATCACAAGCTAGAAAAGGATGCCAAGGATCTGGAGGTCAGTTGTTCGCAACTTATTTTCGAAACTACTTGCAGAAGAATAAAATCTCGTTATCTCTTTTTTCAGGTTTGAATGGAAAATCGTTGATATGTGTTACTCTTATTTGTCGTTTTTTAAGCCAATTGTTGCATATGATGGCATTGACACTGAGACCTTTGGTGGTATGTACTAGACTGCTGCCAAAATCAAGCTGTTATTTGCCAAGCTATGCAACAATAATATTTTTATGATTCCCGAGTTGTATTCGGCTTATGTAAGCGCAATGGGAACATTGTTTTCAGCAGCAGCAGCAAACACACATAAAGCTTGTATAGAACTACCAGGCGAAGGTCATTTGAAAGTCGTTTCAAGGTCATTTTTCGTTTCTTCCGTGCTTTAGGAATCCCTCGCAGATGCACACGTGAACCTTGCTGGTGCTATGGCAAAGTTGGACAATGCTTACAGGTGAGTTTCATAGCTAACCCTTGTACTTAGTCATTAATAAGTGGGTTTGCGTTCAAGGTCTATAGATTTGTTTTAGGTTGATGAACGTATTTATGCAGTGATTTTTGAGTTTCCCTGACTCACAGGGTCTCAGTTTCTACACCTTGAATACTGAGCATAGAAGATGATGTCAATATGCTGTGGTATAGGGTGACTTATATCTTGTGCCATCAGTTTGGTAGACCATATAAGTAGGGTTCTGTGTTTTCGGAGTATATCTCTGGTGAAAATCGGAGGGTGTTCTTTGGAGTTTGTTTATCGCTGGAAATTTGGGTTTTTATTGGAGTTTGTTTTTGTTAGATTCCCAGTTCTCCGAAATTTAAAATGTAATTTTACATCATTTTTATTTTGTTTTGTTTTTATAAAAATAAATAATGAAGGACACAAACACACACTAAATTGATAAACAATAAATCACCGGTACCGACATATATTTATGCAGCTGCATTTGGCAGTGGTGCCCTTGCTATTGGCAGTATACTACTAGCTGTCCCATGACAAGTCTTGAAAACAAGTTTTACTTCAATAAACGTCGGTACTTTGAAATAGCCGAATTCCTGAATGCATAAAACCCCTCAGCTGCCCTCCCGATCCCACGAAATTGACAGGTTCACATTTTTCATTGTTAGAAAAAGCATAAATGATATGGTTCAAACTGGAAACCGGAGCAGTGGCTTTTGTTATGGTCCAGAAGTACATTGGCCCATTGTATTGAACAAACCTTGACGAGATGAACTGGAAACTATTTTGCCAATGGTCCAAAATGAAGAACAAACTGAATTGGCCTTTTCTCAGAGCCACTAACCCTGTTCTTTGACAAACTTTATTCATAAAATACATTCTTTTCTTCTTTTTTTTTGCCTTGTGACTTTGAAATTTTGTGTTTTTCAGGTAGATCTGAATTGTCGGAAATTTTTACTAGCGAATGTTTTTCTGAGTTTATCGGATTTATCTGTAAACATGGAACCCTACGTATAAGCCATTCGTTTCGAAAAAGTCTTGAGGGAGGTTTTGTGAAAATACCAAAGGTTGTGCTGCCATTGTTTTATCAAAATGAAAAACACATCAACCCTCATTGCTTTTTTATAAAAGAAAAAAAGGCCCCTTAACAGAGTAATTAGTATTCCTATTTTTATCTCCTAACCTAAATAACCGAACATGCCGAATAATAAATGAAAATTCATGTTGTTACATTATCTAGGGTGTTGCCAGACTGCACGATAAGGGTGCAGAGGGCAAAAAGTTAAGGAACGAAAATACAGCCGAACGTGATTCACTTGCATCAAAGTATTGCGTTTTAGGGGGAATGGCACCGCACGTGGTAACGTAGAGTCATGTACCCATCCACACTTTGAACACGTGTTGCGCTTCGGTGCTGCAGCGAAATTGCCGAGCTGCGTCACGTCAACTCTGAATGCGAGACAAGGGCAGAAGAGGCAACACTGAGCGCCAAGATGGCTGCCGGGGAAGAGATTCGGAGGTGAGCGCCATTTGCGTTGTCTGCTTCGCTTACGGGCTTTTTTGTAGCCGGTTATACAACGCGAAATTTGAGAACATTGTGTTCAAATTGTTTTACGTGCTCTTAAATTTCGAAAAGAATCTCCCGGAACCCTTAGTGTGGTTACCGACATTTCGCTAAGAGATGCATCTCCTGCAGAAGTCGAGTGTCTGTATAGCATTTGAAATAAAACTTTAATGTGCAATGAATGTGGAACCTGTATTTGTTCTATCTTTCATGCCCTGGTTTCTGCGCTTAGACTCTTGAAGATAATGAACTAGTGTCTAACATCGTTTCCTTTTTCAACGAGAATTTTTTTGTGAGCTCTTCTTCCGCGATTATGGACTTCGACTTTGACTGTGTCCGTGTCTGCTGTCGACTAGGGCCATGGAGCAGACGAAACTGGAGGCAGCGGCAGAGCGCACGACGCTTTTGCAGCGGATTGAAGAGCTCCAGATGGCGCTTACGGTTGCGGATCAGCGGGCCGAGCGGCGTGAAGACGTGCTTCGGATCAATGTCCGAGAATTGCAACAGGTAAGTGTTGGACGCCGAAAAAGATTGTATTTGTATTCAAGTTGCGTGTACCGAAAAGAATAACTGAATATGTCGTAGTACATCTCGTGACGTAGTGAGAGGTTGCAGCTTTGTGTTCTTGTTGACAGGAATACTCTAACTCTAGAAAGACAGTAGTGACCTCTTTCATGACCAGAGCGACGACATGAAGTGACTGGATTAAAAAAAGCTTACTGCAAAGTTGAGTTATGGGCATGTTCACATGCAGCTTTAGTGTGCCCAGTGTGCATGAAGCGAGTCTTCAATTGTTAGCTGAGACTGATAAACCGGGCTGCCTCGCTCTGTATGTTTAAAACAATTCTGTTTCGAGTCGTTTTTGGTATGTATAATTTAATCTAGTGCGGTCCTGTGTTATTCTAAGCCATTTTAGGTTGGTAAAAAATAAGTTTGGAGGGCTTTCTTTTCTTTTGTTTTTTAGCAACTTCAGGAGGCTGAAGTGCGAAACCAGGAGATCACTCAGAACCTCTCTTCTGGTGAGTTGTAAAAAGTTTTGAAATACATTTTTTTATTTTTTTTAAATAATTTTTTTAACAGATTGCTTGGTTAGATTGATGATCTCCCATGTGTGAATCTTCAGCTGCTGCATGTCAACAACCCCTTCTCCCAACTGTTGGGTCGGTTTGTGGTGTCTCAGCTTTGTTTAGCACCAGGCTGGTGCTGCCACACAACAAATCATTTCTGAGGATGTTGCAGCTCCACATTAGGGACCCCACCTTGAACCACGCCAACGTCAAGAGCGTCTCTTGAGCCCGAGTACGTTGGCATAGTTAAAGACTGCATGAGATCGTGAGCACTGTAGCATTCAAGAGTCTCGTAACTGCACCTTCCGCTAAAAATTCCAGCTTTTCTATTTTTTTTATAAAAGGAAGTGTTTGTTCCAAGAACTCTGTAATTAGAGTGAAATAACGAGAGTTTCGTGGTTCCTTTGATGCTGGGTCGGCCGTTTAGCTGCCCTACTTGCTTCGAGTGACGTTTCTTGCCTTTTTTGTGCCCCTACCCGAACGACGTCCTTCCGCCACGTTTCAGCGACCCGTCCCCTGCTGCGGCAGATCGAGAACCTGCAGTCGACCTTCAGCGTGCAGTCCGCCTCCTGGGAGAGGGTGGAGAAGAGCCTCACCGACCGCCTCAGTGAGTCTAGCTTCTACCGTGGTGCCGCGAACGCATGTTCAACCGCTGTGTTTACCGTAAAATCCCGTACGAATGCCCCCCTCCAAAAGAAGAATCAACCGTGCGATCACCGATGTGCGGTATCAACACACGTAACGAGCGAGCTCGGAGCAGGTTCCTGCGCATTCATTGTGCCATGGAATCCCGAGTTTGCAGAGTCCGTGAGCTGCACGTGCGACGTCAGTTCCTTTTGATGTGCAAGTTCATAGCGGGCTCCTGGATGTTTATCGCACCACAAAACGTGAAGCTGCCGCTTCCGCGATCTGCGGTATAGATTTCCACATCGTGCGGTTGATAGCACATGCCACAATGGTTATCCGTCATTTTAATGCGAATAGCATTCTTTGGCTACTTCACGCACTTTTCGTCTATGTATTTATCTGGCTATCTAACCTCTTACGCCGCGGGTCGATAAATAAATAAAAAAGACCAGCGCCGGCTGGGATTCGAACCGTTGACCCTTTGATCAGCAGGCAGACGCGCTAACCACAGAGCTATGAAGGCAGTCATTCAACGCACTTCTAAACGGTTGTTTATATCTTTACCATAGGACGCGCTTTACAGCGCTGTCACAGCTACCGGTGCGCGCGCGTTCCATGCACGAGGGCTCATTCCGCTCTCGTGAGGCTGAGCACGGCCGCTAGCTCACCCTCTCCCGCGCTCGGGAGAGGGTGATGTAGCGGCCGTGCTCCAGCCTCACGAGAGCGGAATGAGCCCTCGTGCATGGAACGCGCGCGCACCGGTAGCTGTGACAGCGCTGTAAAGCGCGTCCTATGGTAACGATATAAACAACCGTTTAGAGTATCGTTGGTTGAGACTAGCTGAGACGCCAGAAAGTCTGGTCGGTACCATTTTGAGTGTTTGTGCGTATGAGCGCGTGCTTTGCTCGCCTTCCTAAGTGACACAAACGCACGTGCTGGGCTGCGTAGATCGTGCGCAGGGCTGTGAAAGTGTCAACAAATTTAGAATCGCCTCAAGAGTGGGCTGGCGTATCTAGAGTGTGCCGGCCACCTGACGAACGCGCATAACTCCGCACCGTTTGATGCTATTCGCATTAACGCAGATAATCATTCCCAAAGGATGGGTTCTGCTGATTTTTTACCGTGAGATGTTCTTTGGCTGGGTGTCCGGCATTTTGTGAAGCCTGGATAGAAGCGTGACCACAAAGCTCGACACTGATTGGTTGTTGGGTGGAAGAGAAGGAGTGACGTGCTCGACACCGATTGGTTAACTTGGAGGTCACGTGACCAGAGGGGTAGGCGAGGAGGAGCTCTACCACCTGTGTGCATTGAAGGAGAGGAGCTTGCGAATATGGAAGGCTCTGGAAAATGACCAGGTTTATCGGCTCGATTAGCAGTAGTATCAGCTCATTCTAGGAACAACTATTGAGTGTACACGTGGTACGCATTAAACTAACAGAAGAAGAGTGTCGGGAACGTAGGCGTCTGGAAACTCGAGTACTATAGCTAAATAGTATTTGGGATGCTGGAACGTTTTCCGTATGCAACACACTCACCTAGCAATGTGCCATACTACATTTTTTTTATAAACTTTTGCTTTATGATTCTCATAGATCACCCACCCGATAGTTTCCGCCATTCATCTGTTCAAACTGGATGGGTGTTCGTACAGGATTTTACGGTAGCATCCCTCTTTGCCCGCGCGTCGAAGGTGGTCCCAAAGCGGTGGCAGACGACGTCACGGGAGCTGGCGTGTCACGCCGTCGGCTGTCGTCATTTCGACGATCGAGTTTATCTCGCAGTAAACACACCAGTTGGAGACGCTGGCCAGGACCCATGCTTCTACCGAAGACCGACGTTCTTGTTAAGTTTTAATTTTTACGGCGGTAACCATTGTAGACTCTTTCCAACGCTGGAAACGATTTACCTCGTCAATGCAGCGGGGCGTGGGACGCCCATTGTCGACATGGCCAAACGCTCAAAAAAGATTGTCTGCCGCAGCGGTGCTTTTGGGGTTCAATCTTGGGTACGAGGAATTTGTTGGGCAGTTGAGCACATGCGTGCGCAAGAGCCACGTGTGGCGCCCGCAAGATGGCTGCAGTTGCTGTGATGTCACGATAGAAAATTCTTTATCGTTCTTAATGAATTCCAAATTTAATCAAGGCTGGTTGTTGAAATTAAAAGCTTCGGCTAAGTGGCGCAAGCCGCCACCCAATTAACAGCCGCATCCATCTACCCAATGCCACCTAGAAGGCAAGGCCTGCGCATTATGTTGTCATTGATGGATCCCCGGGCCGCCTGAAGCGCAACCGCTTGAGGCACCTCAGGAATGCTCTTATTCACGGCCCTTAATTCATCTGGGAATTCAGGGTCGCTGTCATCGAGGTTTATTTGCTCTCGCCAGCGACATATAGTTGCCACCTTGCCGATTTTAAGCGCACTAACCCCGAGGTTTGTTGCGATAAGCATTTAAATGTAAAGGACTTGTTTCCTGCCTTTCTCCGCCAAACTAACACTTTAACACAAAAAAAGGAAAAGAAAAGCTATTGAATGAATTGTGGTTTTTGATTTTTGCCAGCCAGTGCAGTAAGGTTGTACTCATTTCAAGTTTAGCAGGAAAAAGGGAGAAGCGCTAGAAATCTGTTAAAATTTGCGGTACACTGTGTTCCCGTGCAACAGCCTGTTTGGCGTGCTTGAAAGAGCCTGTTTCGCCTTTGGACAAAAACTGTTCCGTTTTTTGACACATGACCTCGTCACGACCAGTGTCACAGTGTGAATTTGCTGGATACACCAAAGTTAGCGGGACAGCTGCGATCCGGGATTCTTTGCCTGCTTTTCGCTCGCAAAGATGGCAGACGAAAGGGGGTGCTTTTAGCTGAGCCACAGTGCCCCCTAATGCATCTCTAAAACGTAAACAAACAAGTTTACTAGTTTTCCTAGAGTGCATGGTCCAAGCCAGTCAGGCCGCACTAATGCTAATGTGGACCAAGAGCTTTCCAAGATAACTTCATCTTTCTAAAATGTTTGTGCCTTCTCTTGCGTCCGTGGCCGGGTTGGCGGGTGTGCTTGAGTGAGCTACGATTAAGGACACGTGGCTACTTTGTAGTCGCTGCTAACAAGCTCTTTGCCAGCGCTTTTACTTGCTTCTACCTTCAGCTCAGTTGAAATAAACAGCTTGAGGTTCGTCGTAAACGAGTTAAACCGTAGATGCGATCATTTGCAAGCTCGTGGGAGGCACAACACTGACGTTTCGCGGTTTATTGCGACGGCAGACGAGGCACAGACGCACGCGACGTTGCTGGCGGAGCGCGAGCGTTCCCTCGGCGAGAAGTGCAGCGACCTCCAGCTGCGAGCGACGGCCCTGGAGACGCAGAACGCAGCGCTCCGGAGGGAGAAGCAGGAGCTGGCCGCCCAAGTCCAGGAGCTGAGGGAGCGCCAGAGGGACCTGGACGAGTTTGAGCGCAGGTCAGTTGGTGGCTGGCGTCTGTTTGGACTGTTTCACAGGCTCAAAGGGGCACTAAGCTCCTCAATAACTTTTTTTTTGTAAGTGCCTTAGTGTAACCTATGTCTCACAAAAAAAAAAGTGCAATATTAAGGGTGGATATTGGTCTTGGGGTTTTTTCCTTATTTCTTTGCCCAAGCCCACTGAAAGAGCACAAGCTTGTTCAGACTCTTAAGCTGATTTTAGATATTAGTTTTGTTTTTTTTAATTAGTGGGTTACATATCAGGATACTTATAATTAACCAGACTTAGTTTTCAAAAATAAAAAGAAAATCATTTAAAAAAAAAAAGGTTCAGCCTTTTTACTTTTGCGAAGAAGGAAGACCAGCGGAGCTGTACTCGATACACTGTGTGCTTCTTCTTCGTCGTCGTCTGTTTTTCGCGCTGTTCCCTACGATGAATTCCCGCCAACGCGCCCAACTATCCATTCTTCTATCATAGCTTGAAAGGTTGCCGCTTCACGAGCAACGGCGGAAACCATACTGGTTGTGTGCTTGCCGCCGTCGCTTATAGATGGCGGTAGCTGTCCAGGTGGGTTTGTGTCCACATACACGGACACGTTCCTGGGGAACCTAGCCCTTAACAGCTCCGCTGTAAAAAAGAATGTTTTAACATATAGTTAGATACCAAAAATTATGATGAATGCAATGTTGGAAGCCCTTTTTAGATTGAACCATTATTAGGGACTTTACAACACATTGAAGCTCGGTGCTCAATGTGTGGCTACCAAACAATAAAACATTATTTAATTTAAAAATTTTCTTACGCCTATATTGAAAAATCTGCTTCCAACATTGCATGCTTTGCACATTTAGCTACATGGTGCTAAAAAAGTTATCTTTCTGTCTACACTAGATGCTGAGATTTCTCTTCCCCAAACCAAACCCAGCTTGTATTTTGAGGTTGACGTCTGAAAATGAGAGTTGGGATCTTGCTCTGAAAATTTATTTTGTGGCATACATGTCTTATTTGGGCAGTTAAAAAAAATGTTTTTTTTTAGTCTAGTGTCCTTTTAAAGATCTTAGCGTCTATGAAACCCAGTTTTTCGGTGCTTTGGTTCAGTCAAGGACCTAGTTTCAGCTACAGTTCTCCCTGGCTTTGGGGGAAGATGCCAGCTCATCTAGAAGGTTGTCTGTAAGGGTCCCGGTGCCTGTGAATTCTTTCCTGGGGGTCCTACTCTGTAAGAGGACCTAGTTCTAGAGGTGTTGTTCTTCCTAGTTTCGACAGGGAGTATGAACTCATCCAGACAAGGAGCTATAAGGATCTCAATGCCTAGGAACTCTTTCCTACGGTCCTTACTCTAGTTGAGAACCTAGTACCATGGACCGACTGAGTTTTAAGGGAAGGCATAAGCTTATTCAGACAATAGGCTGAAAAGACCCCCATGCCTAGGGTCTCTTTGGGGGCCTTATACCCCTGTCAGACGGGCACCTAAAAGGACCTTTACGCCTAAGGACCTTTAGTTTAAATGTCATTTAAGCAGTGCCACACGGCAACTCAAATGGCATTTAGCGTAAAGGTCCTTTTCGTGAACCTGAGTTCCCGCAACTCCTTTACGGCTGCTGAAGGCGTACTCTCCTCAGCAGCGGTCTACACTAGAGAAGCGAAGTTATAGATAAGATCATACTGTTATCTAAAAAAATAATGTTTCTATGTTTATTATTGAAAACAAGCTTGTTTCACATATATTCTGTAGAGACCTCGCTCTCCTAATAGATTTCTGTACTCACAGCCCCAGCTATCTAGTAGGCCTCGTCGTCCCGCTGCTTGCCTGCTCGCATCATACGCATCATCCGCTTCGACACTTCAGTTTTCCTCCTCTCGATTTCCCTTACAACCATAGTTATCTAGCTTTTATTTATCTACCTTATATTTTATCATCCTTTAATAGTGTGTAGAGACCAAATGTAGGTCCTACACATTTATTTACACTTTACAATATCTAACGCTATGAGGGATACCGTCGGAACCTACCGAGATCGTCGGCCGTGCTGCACGCTCAGTCGAGTGTCGCGCGCTACCCGACCTTGCCCTCCTCTTCTTCTCTTCGTGGCGCTCAACGCCTACAATACTCTCCCTCCCCTCTCTCTCCCGCGTTGCCAGCATGACCGTAGGATGGTGGTAAACACCACGTCACTTGACGAGGCGGAGCTAGGAGGGAATCGCGTGTGCTTGTTTGGTTGCGGTGAATAATAGTCGTCGTGTTTGACGGAGAGTTTGGTTGTCTAGATCCAAACTGACCGGAGTCTCTGCGGTTGTTTTCGGAATAAGCTGAGCTGGGTCTGTTGGATTCTTGAGGGGCTTGTGTGCATTGGAGGTGTTCTGTGTAGGTTTGATCAGATCAAGGGGATCGGTGTGAGGTGAGGCAGTGGTGATCAGTGGTCGGTCGAGCGGGAATGGTGGAAACCTGAATGGCATTGTTCGTATTACCAAGCGGTTCCTGATGAGCGGGTTTCAGGCGGTCAATGGAGACGGTCTCTGGGCGTCCATTGTAGTCGATTGTAAAAGTCTTGGCTTCTCTTGTGAGCACCTTATGCGGCCCGGTGTATGGTTGTTGAAGCAATCTTTTAGAGCCGTCTCGGCGTAGAAATACGTGGCTGCACGTGTCGAGGTCGTTCGATACGTACACTGGAGCGTGTGCTTGCTTACGGGGTGATGTGGGCAGGAGATTTCGCATTATCGTTCGCAACTGATTGGCATATGTCATAGGATCAGGAGCTGGCTCTTCCATACCAGATGTGAAAAATTCTCCGGGTAGGCGTAGGGTACAGCCGTATACCAACTCGGCTAGACTGTACCCGAGGTCTTGCTTCAAAGCAGCCCGAAGTCCAAGGAGGACGATCGGCAAGCTTGTGTTCCAGTTATTTGGGTTGGATTGCGCCATCAGCGCCGCTTTCAATGAGCGATGAAAACGTTCGACGAGACCATTTGCAGAAGGGTGGTAGGCGGTCGTTCGTATTCGTTTTGTTCCCAAGAGTGATAGAAGTTGTCGGAAAAGGGCGGATTCGAATTGACGTCCCCGGTCCGTTGTGAGAGTAGATGGGATGCCGAATCGGGACACCCATCCTTGAACGAAAGTGCGTGCTACGGTGTCTGCTCGGATATCTTGAATGGGAAATGCCTCTGGCCAGCGGGTGAACCGATCCACGCATGTAAGAAGATATCGGTAGCCCTCAGATGGTGGTAGGGGTCCCACGATATCGATGTGGATGTGGTCGAAGCGCTTTCTCGTGGTTGGAAATGCCTGTAGCGCTGCAGAGGTGTGACGTTGGACCTTCGATTTTTGGCAGTTAATGCAGGTTTGAGTCCAGCTTCGGACATCTTTGTTGATTCCGGGCCAGAGGAAGCGTTCAGTCATTAGATGTTGAGTGGCACGAATACCGGGATGAGATAAGCCGTGTACGGAGTCGAAAGCTCGCCTTCGAAAGTTAGCAGGTATGAATGGTCTTGGTGTACCGGTCGAGACGTCGCAGACTACTCCTGTGGTGGATGAAGGTAAAGTAATCTCCTCGAAGGCAAGCCGACCAGGGAATTCGCGTAGATGTTTAAGTTCTTGGTCCTGCTGCTGTGCAAGGCTTATTGCGTCATAGTCGACAGCAGGAGGGAAACCAAGTCCGCAGGAAATTGGAGTGCTCCGGGACAAAGCGTCAGCAACAGGATTGTCGATGCCTCTGACATGGCGGATGTCGGTCGTATATTCGGCAATATAAGCCAAGTGCCGTGTTTCGCGAGGTGAGTGTGCGTCTGTGCCATTTTGTAGAGCATACGTGAGGGGCTTGTGGTCTGTGAGCACGAAGAACTCTGTTCCTTGAAGAAAATTTCGAAAATGGCGGATTGGAGTGTATATTGCTAACAGCTCACGTCCGAAAGTGCTGTAACGTTGTTCTGCTGACGTCAGTTGTCTTGAAAAGAAAGCAATTGGCTTCCAGACAGTGCCGATCAGTTGTTGTAAGACTGCTCCTGCGGCGACGTCGGAGGCGTCTACCATGATGTTATGTTGGAGTGTTGTGCTGGGGATGTGACAGAAGCGTCGCATTTGCTAGTTCCAGCTTCGCTCGGCTGAAAGCTTGTTCTGCGATCGGTGTCCACTGCACAAGAGACGAGGGTGTCTTGATCCCTTTGAGCAGACAAGTGAGGGGCAGCAGAATCTCAGCGCTCTGGGGAACAAATCGTCGATAAAAGTTCACCAGTCCGAGGAACTCGCGAAGGTGGCGGATGCTTGTGGGTGTTGGGAAGTCGCTGATCGCCAGAACTTTACTTGGAAGGGGCCGTATGCCGTGTTGATCTACTTCGTGGCCTAGAAATTCTAGATGTGATGCCCCGAGTTGGCATTTTCCTTTGTTGATGTTACACCATACTCGGCGAGGCGCTGGAAAAGTAGTCGCAGATGTTGGATGTGTTCAGTCTCGTTTCGACTGAAGATTAGGAGATCATCGACATAGGCAAAGCAGAAAGGCAATCCTCTGAGGACGGTGTCGATGAACCTTTGGAAGGTTTGGGCGGCATTCCTGAGTCCGAAGGGCATTCGAAGGTACTCAAACAGCCCAAACGGTGTCGTGATGGCCGTCTTAGCAACATCTGCAGGTTCTACTGGTATCTAATGGTAGGCCTTAACGAGATCTATTTTCGAAAAAATGGTTGAGCCGTGAAGGGATAGCGAAAAGTCCTGGATGTGTGGTATCGGATACCTGTCTGGTAGTGTGGCGTTGTTTAGGGCACGGTAGTCGCCGCAAGGTCGCCAGTCTCCGGGCTCTTTTTAGGTACCATATGCAGAGGCGAGGCCCATGGACTCGAAGAAGGACGAATGATGCCCAATTCCAGCATGTGTTCGAACTCTGCCTTGGCGATCTTCAGACGTTCTGGAGCAAGTCGTCGTGGTCGAGCATAGGTGGGAGCACCCGTCGTTACGATATGGTGGGTCACGTCATGTGGTACGGGTCGGGAAAAGTTGTTGGGACATGTTAGACACTTGAAATTTGTTGAGAAGGTTGTCGTAGGGTGAAAGAGGAGGATCAGGGATGATCGACGGAAGAAGTGACGACTTCATTTCAATGCCTTGCACAGTCAAGCGAGTGGTGTCATCTATTAGCCGAAGATGAAGCATGTCTACCAGGAGATCGTAGTGACGAAGGAAGTCTGCGCCGAGTATCGGGTAAGAGACAGCCGCGACGAGAAATATCCATCGGAAGGTTCGGCGAAGCCCTATGTCGAGGGTGAGGGAAGATTCGCCATAAGTTGGAGTAGGTGTCTTATTGGCGGCCTGTAGTGTACATGGCTGTCTCTTGCTCGGGGATATGCTAGGGGGCGCGGGGAGAATGCTCACTTCGGAACCCGTGTCTACCAGAAATCGTAGTTTAGAGTTTTTGTCTGTGACAAAAAACAGGCGGGAGGTAGAGTGAGCGCTCCGACTAGCCGCCTCTAGTGGCGCGCTGGGCCGTTTTCCGACGCCGTACATGGAGCTCGACATTTTTGTGCTTTGTTCCCAAACTTCCAGTGGTACCAGCAGATACCTGGTGGAGGGGATCCGGGTCGTGGTGGGGAACGTCCGAGCTGTGAAGAACGAGACCTTGAACGCTGGCGAGATCTAGATGGAGCAGCGGTCATGAGTGCGGCCACTTGCGTTGTCAACTGGTTGATCTGCATCCGCAGGTCCTCGATGACATCTGGGACCAGAGGTTTTCTTGTGCCGCTGTTCTCTTGCTGCGATGTGCTAACAGCCAGAGAGTCTGTAGCAACCGTTGATATAGCCGGTGAGGCTACCTCAACGACTCTGTCCGCGAGCTCTGCCAAAGCTTCGATGGTGATGTTCGTTGTTGGTGCTAGCACCATCCTGACAGTCGCCGGTAGCCGCTGGAGAAAGAGCTCTCGAAGAAGCGAAGGGTCAAATGTCGTAGAAGAGTCACCAAGCAGTTGCTGGAGGCGTCGAAGCATCTGGGATGGCGTTTTATCGCCAAGTTCTTCCGTTGTCAGCAGTTGCTGTAGTCGTCGTTGTTCGGAAATGGACGTTCTTCTCACCAGTTCCGCTTTGAGGGTGTCGTACGGGTTCTGATTTGGTGGCTTGAGAATAAGGTCCCGGACCTCTGTTGCGACTTCTGGTGACAAAACTGCAATGACTTGGTGGAACTTCGTCAGTTGTCCCGTGATCTTTGCTGTGGAAAACTGAGCCTCCACTTGAGCGAACCATAGGAGGGGGTCAGATGGCCAAAACTGTGGGAGTCGAAGACGAACCGCACCGATATCTCCGCTGGGTTGTCCAGTAGCCATGTCTCGTATGAGGGCGGCGGAAACGCTGAAGAATGCGTGCCTTGCCGGGTCACCAAATATGTAGAGACCAAATGTAGGTCCTACACATTTACACTATTTACACTTTACAATATCTAACGCTATGAGGGATACCTTCGGAACCCACCGAGATCGTCGGCCGTGCTGCACGCTCAGTCGAGTGTCGCGCGCTACCCGACCTTGCCCTCCTCTTCTTCTCTTCGTGGCGCTCGGCGCCTACAAGTGTATTGCTAAATGTGTTTCGTTTATATAAATTTCGCATTTATATATATCTTGTGTCGTGCGATATGTCAAACGACGGAGGAGCGTCCACGACTATGAAGGAGTCGCCATGCTTCCATTGGAGCGTTGAGGCGACCTGGGCGCTGATACAACTTTGGGAGGATTGGCTGGAGGACCTCCGACGCGTGCGATGAAACTCAAGCGCGAGCACAACGCCGAACCGAACAGGACAAAGGCGTAGCAGAAACACGGAAAGGAGCGGAAGCTCTGAGCAACGTTACGACTAGAATTGAGTGAGCGGGGGACGCTCAGGGTTGCCGCTAATTGGCAAAAAACCTCTTTGCTTGGGCTTAAAATGGACTTTGTTGTAATCACTCAATTGAACTCGTCATTTTGTTTTTAATGCGAATAGCATTCTTTGGATACTTCACGCACTTTTCGTCTATGTATCTATCTATCTATCTAACCTCTTACGCCGCGGGTCGATAAATAAATAAAAAAGACCGGCGCCGGCTGGGATTCGAACCGTTGACCCTTTGATCAGCAGGCAGACGCGCTAACCACAGAGCTATGAAGGCAGTCATTCAACGCACTTCTAAACGGTTGTTTATATCTTTACCATAGGACGCGCTTTACAGCGCTGTCACAGCTACCGGTGCGCGCGCGTTCCATGCACGAGGGCTCATTCCGCTCTCGTGAGGCTGAGCACGGCCGCTAGCTCACCCTCTCCCGCGCTCGGGAGAGGGTGATGTAGCGGCCGTGCTCAGCCTCACGAGAGCGGAATGAGCCCTCGTGCATGGAACGCGCGCGCACCGGTAGCTGTGACAGCGCTGTAAAGCGCGTCCTATGGTAAAGATATAAACAACCGTTTAGAGTACCGTTGGTTGAGACTAGCTGAGACGCCAGAAAGTCTGGTCGGTACCATTTTGAGTGTTTGTGCGTATGGCGCGTGCTTTGCTCGCCTTCCTAAGTGACACAAACGCACGTGCTGGGCTGCGGAGATCGTGCGCAGGGCTGTGAAAGTGTCAACAAATTTAGAATCGCCTCAAGAGTGGGCTGGCGTATCTAGAGTGTGCCGGCCACCTGACGAACGCGCATAACTCCGCACCGTTTGATGCTATTCGCATTAACGTAGATAATCATTCCCAAAGGATGGGTTCTGCTGATTTTTTTGTAATATTTTGTTTGCTTAAAAAAATGTAAAAAGTATCTATATTATTAAAATCTAATTTTTCTGGCGTGAACATGATTTATGCGTTTAAAAGAGTTACGAGATTCCAATCGCTGTAAGCATCGTCTAAATTACATTTACTTGCGCTGTCTGGCACGGCAGAACGGAAAGGTCATTTGAAAATCCTAAAGGCCTTTGTCGTAAAGGTCCTTTTAGGTGCCCGTCTGACAGAGGTATTAGTCTTGATGAACATTCCTAGGACCCTACTCCTAGGGGTATTGTTCTTGGCTTTGAGGAAAGGCATTGGCTTGTCTAGATGATGTGCTGTGAAGATCCTGACGTCTGGTAACGTTTTCTAGGGTCCTTCTTTTAGTACCGGGAACATAGATCATCGTAATCATGAATGGAAGAACGGTTAGTTCCTATACTTTGTTTCATACAGAGTGTTAGTCACGTGAAAATAGTAGAGTGTTTGAAGCAAATAGTGGTTTTGAGCGAATGCTTTCGAATCAAAGATAGAATAGTTTCTCTAAGCCTTTCACTACTACAATATGCTTAAGCAAAACCCAACTGAACTTGTGAAAGTTACTGCCAAGCCCCCTCTTAGCCATTTCCAAGCTAAGTTAATTTTCATCTAACTACCGTAAAATCCAGAGCCATGCACCCACTTAAAGATTGAAGAAAAAAAAAATTGGGGTTGTGGGGATATTTATACAGCGTGTAGTTGGTCAGCCATTTAAAGTTGCGACGAGTCACTCGCTGTAGATGAGCAATTTAGCCAGTGCGGTACAACCGCTAGCCTGGGGTCTTTAACGTGCACCACGCAGTAGTGATACACGACCGCACGCCGGTACGATGCTCATCCAGATCGAAACGGGCAGGGGTGGGGCTCGAACCCAGGATCCCTGGGTTCTGCAGCGCGAGCTTTCGCTCCACGCGCGTCGAGCTGGGTGTGCGCTTTAGCCCACTCGGCCACCGATTCCCCCCAAGATTGAAGATAATCTTGTAAAACTACTTCTTATGTCACCAATATGTAGATATATGCCTTTTGTGTATTTTCCAAGTGTTAAAAACTTGAGGGTTGGGCACTTATGTTGATTTGGCGGGTGCTCAATATTTTATGGTATATTTATTGACTGTGGCCTTCGAAAGTGTAATGCCTACATTGGGATGGCAAGGAAACAACACATGTGACATAAAATTAAGCCTATAGAGATGCCGAGCTAAACCTAATTCAGGAGATTTATAAATAATCTTGCTACATGCAAATATTTTTTCATCAATCACGTATGATTAACACAGGTTGTCAGGATATCTCAGCATGTACTCAGGCATGCCAGTTTAATTTTGAACATTTTACTGCAATGTAGATATCAACATCCACGAAGTTGATATTTGTATGCTTTTTGTTGATCGCGGCGGGTTGCCCTCGTTGAGTGCGCTTCTCACCAAGCACTGTTGCACTGCGGAGAAGCCACACCCTCGGAAGCGAGCTCTGTGGATGTTGCTTCCCCGCAGCGCGCCAGTGCTCGTTGAGAAGCGCACTTAACGGGGCTAACTTACCACAATCAACACTTCGAAAAGTATGAACATCACAGTTCATCCCAAAGCGAATATTGAATAGCATATTATTCTAAACTACCATTCGAAAATCTCGAATATTCGCGCAACACTATATAGTGTTCAACACTGTCAAAGCTGCTGGTGTGAGTGCATGGCTTCACCAGGCATCTCAGCTGCACATGCTCTTGTGCAAATGAGATGCTAGATAAAGCAACATGCTCATTCAGGTGGCTTGGACAGTGTTGCACACAATGTATAAAACGGAGTATCGCAATCCTCATCTAGGTTATTTAGGTCGTGTTTACAGAGCTGGCGCTGAGTCTTCTAAGTTGACAGAGCGATGAAGCCTATTGTATCTGGACTCTCTCAACATTTAACACGGTAGCGGAGAAAGCTAATGCTGGAGTATGTACTGGAATTAATGTTTATCTTAGAAATTTTTTGTGAATGCAGAGAGGCAACTTTCGAAGCCATCAAGACGAGGTTGGAGCAGTCCCTGAAAACGCTTCGAGCAGAAAAGGTGATGCACCGAGCCCCTGTTTGTTACAGTGTTTGTGCCTCCTCATTCAAAAGTGTAGCAGCCTATGACTACTAGTCCTGCAATGTTGCTAGGCTGTTAAAAAACTCGCTTAATTTAGCTATTTTTACGACCAAACTAAAAGCGTACTTTGTCGCAAAATTAGTGCACCCGGAAATGAGCAGCAATCTCCCAGGATCAAAACAAGGAGGGTGCATCGCTGTGCGTGCACTTCATTTGTTTTTCGCTTTGTTTGTGGCACTTTCGGCACTATCCAGTACAACTACAGCCTCTGATAATAGTCATAATTTATTTATTTGCCCGCAGTTGACTCTATAAGGGTCGGGAATCATCTGCCTAAATGGGGTGTTATCCGGGTGCCAAGGCACTTTGAGTGACACTCTTCCCGTCTGATTTGCAGGAGGAGCTGTCGACGCAGCTCCGCGTAGTGCAAGAGGAACTTGAGAGTGAAGTGCACAAGACGACTCTTCTTGAGGGGCAGCTGAGAGCGGAGGTGAGTCGTTTGCCCTTTGTTTTGCCATTACACTTCTGAGCAGCCTCTCGGGCGTGTTTTCGACGGGCGTCCTACTACTTGGTGAAAAAGATGTTTTTTGGTGCAAAGTATTGCTATCAAAGTTTGTTTGCGTGCTCTACGTTTTACGCAGCGGGAAAAGCGGAGGGAGAGCTCTGCCACCCCTTCGCCGACTGTGTCGCAGTACAGTTCGATCAGTGACACCTTCAACTGCAATGTGAGTACAGCAGAGAGATTTTACTCCCCAGTTCAGTTTTAGTTTGGAACCATATCTTTGACTCACAGTGTCAGTTCCTGCTTACTGCACTTGAATTTATACTGTTAGACGTGCTGGTTACGAGAGCAGTCCAGATGATGAGCGAATTTGAGGATTGTTGAAGCTGTTGCTGAATTGTTTGTTTGAAACTGATGATTTCAATATTGTTTACAATGCACGGTGGTGTTTGAGATTTTCAGAGATTGATATTGTATCCAACATTGGTCTGCTGATATTGATTCTGACTTTGGCTTTAAAGATTGGTTTTATTTTGTAGTTGGGTCACTGCCACGAGCTACGTAGGACTAACATTATACATGCTATGTTTTTTACTTGTTGATATTAGCTACGGTGTGCGAGCTTCAACATTCAGGTTGGCATTGCTCCCAACTACACGGTCTGAGCGTCTGACACTGCCTGCTAGTCATGCGAGCAGACGTGCGGCAGCCACTGGCATTGTCTGCTATTTCACCACCGTCTATCGTCGTCTGCAAAGCCCGTGAGACTCGGACACGAAAGCTGTGCGTCAGCGTCCATTTTCGCCTCTGTCCGTCTGCTATTCCGCCCCCGTCTAAAAATTCTGTAACGCTCGGAAGACGCAATCATAAAAGCAGCGTTCTAGCATTCCAAGTGCACAAGCCACGGTTCAAAACAAGCGTGTGTCGTCGACACGTGCAAAGGAAGAAATCAAAGCATCGACACGTGCAAAGGAAGAAATCAAGCCAGATCAAGCAACATAAGTTGACGTGGGACGTTAGGCTTAGGCCGGTCCCGCTACGAACCCAATCACCCGCATGACGCTTTCATAGGCGCATATTTGCGACAGTTGTTTGCTGCAAGCAAAGTCAATTGAAGATATCTTCCTCTAAACATCCCTGTGAACGCAGAACGACTTGTACTCATAAAAGTAGACGAGCTCGACTAGCTGCGCTCGTTGATCACTCGGCAGATGCCGGCAGTCATGTTTGTTATCGTTTGAAGCCGAAACAGAAGGGCAATCTCAAGATATATTTGAAAAGAATAATGGCTCTATCTAGATTATTTGTTTCTCAAACATAGAAATATTATAAATTAAAATACTATTACGGCACGGGGAAACAATTTTACTGCAAACATTTCACACGTCAATCATCTCTCCACCCAGTGAGAGCTGAGAAAAGGCGCTTAGTTTTCTAAGCACCGGGCGGGGCCTGGAACAGGGCTACCCTCACCTAAATTGCGCCTAACAGCGTAAATATTGCTGAAAATGTTTTTTTTTCTTTGTGGAAAAACTTACAAAAAATATGTGTTCCATTTAGGCCCTTTCAATTTTTTTTCTTAGTTTCTGTGTTTTTTTTGCACTTTATGTGTAACACACAGCGTGTTAAAATCGCCGGGGCTCCCTTTTCCGACGTTGTCATCGACGAACGTGCACGTGTGACGGAAGGTGTGGCCCAATCTTGATACCCACTCGTGTCGCTCGCTCTTGCAGCTCTCCGAGGACCTGGGACACCCGTACTCCGCGGCGAGCACGCCCCGGGTGTCGTCGGTGTACGAGAGCCTACGCGGCTTTGGTGGGAGCACCCTGCTCGAGTCGCTCCAGTCCCAGCTCAAGATGCGGGAAGGGGAGGTGGGACACCTGCAGGTAGGCTCTCTTGGCCGTGCGCTACACTTTTTCTCGAGAGGATGGCATCTCGGGACGTTTATGTGCGCTCAAACGTTGTGGTGTGGCCATCGGTACTGATGTGCCACGTAGCTGGGGTGACCGGACAGCCCCGTTTAAAGGTGCATTTCTGCTGTCCTTTCATTTTGTCTCAATGAAGCCTCGCGTTCCGTTTTCATGGGAACTTGCGTGCATAGTTGCGAAATGAGTGCTAAACGAGTGGGAGAAACCTGGAAGAATATGTAATACGTAGATTTGATAAAAATAAACATAGTACTATAAAATTGTAACCTCTAATAGAGTAAATTTAGAGCTCTCTCTGTCGTTCCGTCTGTCAGTATGTTTTGTTGGCACTGACATTTGTTTGAGGCACTTTTCCACGTTACTACATTTGGCATGCTTCTGTTTTGTTTAAAAATGAAGAAGAAAGGTGCCAGTGTACTCAATGAGACAAAGAACATAGAAAAAGTGTGCATTTGCACTGTGAACTCAATAATAGCGGAGCTTGCTTTTTCTTTAGGCCCCGCTCCCCACTCCAACACCGCTCACCCTCCTCGTTTCTCACGCTGTAGATTATGGTGACCCTACACGTTGCCCTTAATTATCGATAGCGTATGATGCCAAAAAACACAGACAAGCAGGAGGAAGAGGTGAGCTAGTCACAGCGTAACTCTCGACTTCCCGTCTGCTTTTGCCTCCTTCTCGTTTATGTCTTTTGGCATAGTAAGTAACGATTTGGGTTTTTGTGTGTTTGGGCAATTTTTCTTCGAATTGGGGGCGTTTTTCCAGGCCTAATTTTTTCTGCAGATTCAGCGTTTTTCAGTGTTAGTCTTTGGCGTCGGACCCAAAATCGGCAAACTTTGTCAGAGTTGCGTCCTAAAACCGATCAGAAAAGGAAACGAGACGAAAAGGAAGAGGCGGTCTTGCGGACAGTTCAGTCGGTGCCGCGTTCAGGGTCGACATGAAAACAAGCCGTAGATAGCGATTTTCTTTCCGTGAAGCTTGGGGTTTTCCCATTCAAAGGCAGCTCCAATTTGGGGTTTTCATTGGTTCTCAACGATTTCGACGAAACCAGCTTGAGGTCACCTTTCGGGGATTCATCGATGTAAACCAAAAACATGGCACCCTAATCACGACTAGCAACCTGCTGGCCCAGCTGGCAACCTCGTTCTTTGTAATCATCATCATTAGCATTTTTTCACGGGCCGGTTTTCAAGTCCAGAGCGTCACAAAGAACGACAAGGAAAACATGACGACGCAAGCGCACAGTGACCACGTGATTGGTGCCACTCCAGGTTACGTGGTCATGTGGCGACATGACCACGTGACACCATGCAGTGACACGTGAACACTTAACTTGATGTTACAGTGTCACGCGTGTCTGGAAACGTCTCGCGTCGCACCACGATGTAAGTGGTGTCACGTGTTACAATTGCGGATTTGGTGTCACGTGACCACCGTGCGCTAAATTTAGCGGGAAGATATTGTGTCTTGCTATAACGGCCCCTCAAGTCCGCATTCTGCCTCATTCCGACTTCATGCATGGGATAAAGGCGATTGATTTTTGACGATGTCCCTTTGCATCCAGGGCCAGATTGGGCAGTTGGAGCGGTGCCGGGAGTCGCTCTCCCAGGAGCTCATCTCGCTGGCCGGGAAGCACGAGCAGTGGGAACAGGAGTTGCAGGAGCTCAGGGGGGTCAGGAAGCTGTACGAGGTAAACTGAAGTTCGGCAGGTGTTGTTGTCTCCCAAGCCCACGCATGCAACGGGTTGCGGTCCCAGGGGTCTGACTTTGGTCGAGGTATGGTTCCTGGAACGCACCTTCAACTGGTGTGTTTAGCGTCCTACCCTGCCCATACATCAAAGGTGGTCGCGAAGTGGCAACAAACGACGTCACAGAAGCCAAAGTGTCGTACCGTCGGATGTCGCGATCCTGGCGGTTGGTCGTAGAAATGCTGGCGAAAAGCATGAGTGAACACGGGTATCGTTGTCGTCACGGCGTCCCAACTTGTGGCCGCCGAAGCTTTCGTGAACTGTCACACCAGAGTGCGACCTGCAGCAGAACAGGCGTCTGCTACTTCCGCCACCGCCGCTGGAACGCCGCCAGGATCGCGACCGGCGACAACATGACGCTTTTACGACATCACCAGGCGGAAATTGAAAGACCACTTTTTTTGGACGCGGTAAACAGATTAGTTGGAGCCACGTTCCAGGCACCATAGTCCAGGCAAGAGCGAGAGCGTTCTCGACTGTCGATCGGACATTGCGCCGCAGCTTGCGCGTGATAGGCCAATGAGACGTTTTTGACACCTTTGTGAGCTCACAATCCAGTAATATTTTGAGGAGAACGTCTCACCGACGTACAAATAGCGAGAGAGGTCTCACGGCCCGCGATGTGCTTGTCCTTATATTCCGTTTCACGATAACTTGGCTAACTGGGGGGCTAGGGCCCTGCGACCCAATAAGAGCGTTGGAGCGAGACACGTGACTTGACGTCATGGGAGCATTTGTGTCACTACGACAAATGCGAGGCGGGAGGCCCGGAGGAATCGGCTGTCGTCTGCTAGCCAAGAGTCGTCTGCTCCGAAACCAACCAACTTTGGATGAACGTCCGCCGCAGCAACATATTCGTCCGCTTGAATGGCGAGCGCTTCGGGAACAGTTCATGAGACAACCATACGCTCAGTTTAGCCATGAATCTGTGACAAGTGTAATGCCAGGGCACAGTGCGATGTTTTGAGTGTAGACGGCCGATTACATGGATGCGATCACCGCTGATGGCCAACGGCTACGGCGCTACAGGGAGAAATAAATCGGGAGCGGATACCGATGTGACGTCACTTTTTTGGTTTAAATATATTTGAAACTAATAAATTTGTTATTATTTATTCTTTATTAGTCATATCTTCTCATCAGAGATTGAAGTGCCATTAAAAGAAGCCTAGAACTACTCTTTGTCACGGACAGCGCTGTTGCCGTGGTAATAATGAGGCCCCATCGCATCAACCATGAAGTGTTATCACGTGCCTTGCTCTGGCGCTCTTATTGGGTCGTGGGGGCCGCAACCTCTACAGTTCGCCAAGTTATCGTGAAACAAAGTACAGAATGTTGCCCCGAAAAAATTGCAGGTTTTTTTTCACCGCAAAAATAAACTATCCATTGCTGAACGCTCATTTTCTGCCCAAAGGTAGCGCCAGAGGTCCGAATTAGATGCCAAAGTTTAAACACGAACCGATATTGTATTCAAAAGTTATAAGTGATTTTCTGAAAATTTCAATGGGAAAATTGTGGCCAACTGTTGGGGGAATACATGAAGTTCTATGATACCAGAAAACAAAAACAGACAAAAGTGGACCCCATTTTTCCATTGAAATTTTCCGCAAATCACCTATAACGTGTGAATAAAATATTGGTTTGTGCTGAAACTTTGGTAACTGGTTTGGACCTCAAGCTTTGCCTTTGGGTCGAGATTATGCGTTTGGTGATGCGTAGTTTATGTTTGCGATGAAAAAAATCCTGTAAATTTTTTTTCGGTGGCACCCTTCGATCCATTGGTTGATTTCGGCTTGTGGCAGCAGAACAACCTTGATGTTTGCAAATGAAGCGCGAGTTGTGAATGGCTTCCAACGGAAAATAGCGGACGGCCACGATTACAACCCGTGTCCGATCTCACTTTGCTGCGGCTCTCGATTCGTAGCAGGCAGTTGACTCTTTTTCGGCCTATTAGTAAACTATGCACAGTGTTGTTGTTTTTTTCCGTCTGCGAACGACGCGTTGTAGCAGACGAACCGTCTGCAAACGCTGTCTTTGCTCGCTCCTTGCATGGCAAGCTAACCCTCGCTCTCGCCGTGACCAAAATCGGACTCCACTTTGGGGTCCGATTTCGAGGGTGTCTTTCTATATAAAAAGAAATCTAGTATAGCCAGCCCGCAAGTATTAACTAGTAAGTTGTCAAGAATTGGTAATCGGTGTCAAATCGTGTTGTTAATCTGAGCTTTTCTATGGCAGATTTTTTCACATCTAAAAGTGTCCAAACTTAAAAGCTGCCGAGAAGACATTGTCTTTTTCTTTTTGTGGAAGAAAGCAGGCCTCATTCAGTTTCAGTAGAAAATGGGTCCAGAGATGGGAATGTCAGGTGAAAATCGATTGTTGCCGGTAGTTCATAGCCTCTGGTGACTAAGAGCATCAGAAGCATTTAATGAGGAGAATAAGTCGTCTACAAAGAAATACAGTTGCACTCAATCAAGGTCGGTGACGTCGATGACGGCGTGACAGGGGTCAAGCCAGCGCAATACTGACTGCCTGAAGCCATCTGGTGCTCCTTTTATACACCCACGACAGTCAAGGACATTCTGCAGCAGTGAACACTACAATTATTGATATAATACTGGCACATCCCAAAATAGTTATTGGAGAATAAAAAAAAGAACAAGTGCTGCCAGGGATTGAGCCCCATCTTTCCAAGAGAGAGACAAGTGCACTATCAACTGGACCATTGTTGCGGCAGTATTTTACTGAAAAAAGAACACAATATGATTTTGCTCTTTTCCGACAAATGTTCCTTTTCGCAAAAGGAGTAAAGTTTGTCATAACTCCTGTTTGAAACATTTGCACCTCTTTCTAAAAACAGTGTAAAATGTGAGTTTACTCCATTTACAATTTGATTGTACTTTGTGGACTCTCGACAAGATATCGACGTCTTTGAGTTTCTGGTACGACAAAGCTTAACCCTCGGCGGGCTTTCATTTAAAGTTTCGACTCTTGCCCCTTGCAGGAGACGAACCAGAAATACAACACCCTGCTCCAGATGTACGGGGAGAAGGTGGAGGAGGCCGAGGAGCTGCGCCTGGATCTGGAAGACGTCAAGTCCATGTACAAGGCACAGGTGCGTGTGCTGGACACCGGTGCCTGAAACAGTGGTATACAGTAATCCCTCGTTATAACGAAATCGCTTTTTTGGAATTATCGCTTTTGTCGAAGTTCAACTGGTCCCGACCGAAATGCATGCCTTTTTAAACCGGATTATCTGATGCCTATCGGCGGCCGACCACGCTTATTACGAAGGCCGAGGTGCCGAAAGCACGCTAGTTTACAGGGAGGCGCACAAAGGCCTTTGCGTTCCCCCCTTTCTCCACCGAGGTAAACGGCAAACTGGGAAAACTGCAAACAAGTACGTAGAACAAACGGGTACCGATGCGCCGACGCAAGCAGGTAGCAGCGAGAGCAGCGTTTGCGTTCCGACGCTACTCACGACGCGTGCGGGCAACGCTGCCCGACTCCTGTCGGAATCAGATGAAGCCCGAAGAAGACCATCTCTTCAGGAGCCCCCGACGCGTACGCGTGCGCCTGCACGGGCGCGCTTGCAGCGTGTAACACGCACACGTGCGTCGCATGGGAATGCGAGTGTTTACCGAAAGTCGCTTATATCTGCGAGGTTGAGAAAAGTGGCCGGCCCAAATCTGAAATCGCCAAAGAATTCAACATTCCGACATCGGCTGTTCGACACTGTTCACCGTTTTACGGAACAAGCAAGGCATACTGGACGGGTTTGAGAAGTTTCCCATGCAAAAGAAAGTGCGCCCACCACCTGAAGATGAAAGATCGCCAACTGCTTTGCGCACATCAGATTTTCTCCCACGAGCATGCCTGCCAAGCCGTCGCACAATTCTTAGAGCTGCAACGGTCTCTACAGGAGTGTGAGAAAACATGTGGGCAAAGCCACCGAGGGTAACTCATCTGTTCGCGCTTGTCGATGCGGGCAGTCCCATTGTTGTTCCCGCTACAAATGCTGCGATTGTAAACCTTGCGTGTGGCGAGAGTAAACACGAAGCGACGTCAGAAAGGCACTTGGGGAAACGCCGACGACTGCGGAAATGTGAAACATCCTACGGCTGCTCTGAAACAAAGTGAAGTTCAGCGGCGGTGACAGTGTTCTTGCGATGCCTGGAGCAGTTTGGGGAGAACTGGTTCCCAGATTAAATTATCGGCAAACTCCACTTAATTATTTTTTTACTCGGTGAGGTTGCCGCTTGTTGTTCATAACCAAGGTTCATTTGATTAAATATATGGTCAGAGTGTTCCTCAATGTTCCCGTCCACCTGGAAGGCTGCTGGCGTTGCTTTTTTTTACTCTGTTGTTTCTTTCGAATTACTGCTTATGTCAAATTTTTTGCCGTCCCGTTGACTTCGTTATAACAAGGGATTACTGTATGTGACAATGATGATACCATTTCTATAGATTATGGGCTCTCTGACTGGGTTCCTTGGGACCCAGTGGTTTCCCAGAGCTCCCTGAGGGGTTCCCGAGCTCCCAAATTTCCTTGACCGTCTCCGCCCCCATGTGAAGCATTTTACTTTTTGAGCACTAGTTTAGGTGCTCAGAGATGATACACTCCTTGAGCATCATGTTCGGGTTGATGGGGTCTGTTTATGTTTGCCCTTTTGGCAACATGTATTCAATAGGAATGGAGAGAGAGGCCTCGACAGTCAATCTTTGGCTCAAGCTTCAACTTTCAAGACGACCTAGTGACATGTTATTGTCACAAGTTATATGTTTGCATCTATTGTGGAGTGTATGTTTAATCAACTGTGAAATGATACCAGAAAGAGAGTCAATCGAACGAACACGTCTGCTAGCAACAGAGAGTCAAACTGTACTGAGCGCGCAGTCAGACGGCTGATTGAAAGCACCATTTCACCCCGCGCCTGCGCAGAACGGGAGTGAATGGACGTGTTTCAAACGAGTGAGGCATCGAGTCAATGACAGCAACTACGTAATGACATGAGAACAGTTGCTTTCTGGTTTATAGTTTAGTCACAGGGCAGTAGACTCTTTTAGGCTGCATTCACACTGGCGTTTGAATCTCGACCACAAAGCGGGTCCGCTCATTTTCATTATCAACTGCGCATGAATTTGTACTGCATCTTTAAGCAACCACGTTCGCAACTGCTTTGCGAATGCAGTTGAGTCGCCAGTGTGAACGCGGCTATAGAGAGGTCTGTTTTCATTGCACAATGTTCCCGTTCATGCGTCCCTCTGAGTGAGACGTCGCGTCAAAATAACTGCTCCTGGGTCGTTTTCTTCCTTGCAGATTAACGAGCTGATAAACTCGAAACAGTGAATGCCAAACTGCAGAACGGAGGAAACGCGGCCACCGCTCAAGCCACGCCCAAGTTTGGACACAGCGCCCGCATGCACGCATTTCGTCCACCCGAGTTGCTTCGGCGGGATTTTAAACGGGGAAAGGGTGAACCTAACGCCAGGGAGTGTACATAAGAGATTTACACGTGTATATGTAACTGTATAGAAGCTGGGGGAAGGCAGGAGGAAACGTAAACGACACGGAGCTGTCACTTTGCTGCAAATAAACGGACCTGTTTTACTGGCGGCTGTTGTGAACGGGTAAACCGGTGTGCGTCATTCCTTGTGACCGGGTGGTCAGATTTGTGTGTCTTTATTGTGCCTTCAAGCTTCTCCAGACTTGTTTGAGTACGTGTCAGAGGCACTAGTTAGATATTTCATATAATGGGTTACTTTTAAGGGTAAGTTGATCATTATTTCATCACTCCTCTCTTTGAGTGGTGATGTGGCCAATTTAGCTATTTATTAAAGTGATTATATTAGATAGTAGTAATCATTGGTTGGGGACACCTTGATTGTCCCTTTTGCGCACAATTAGTGCTTCTGTACTATTTTTATCCGATTCATTTTGTTTTGCAGAAATTATAGGATAAATTATGGTGTCAAGCAATCAAGCAAACTCGTTGAACAGTTTTTTGAGTATGAGTGTTTGTAATTGTAAGAGGTTACTAACATCACTCGTTGGAATGGCCACAATTTCTTCAGCAGTTCGGTGTCAACTGCATTTGAAGCAGCTGAACCACTTAACTGTGTAGAAAGGGAATTGGAAGTGATCCTAATTTACTTGCGTCAATATAGTTGGTATCTTCCAGCCATGTTTGGTACAACTTCGCTCAGGCTCTTTGAAGGCTGGTATGAAGTACATTGTTCTGAGTGGCATGGCATGTGAATTTTTTTTTTTGCAAGTTCATCCGCTAATGTTTTTTGTATCTTTTATTAGCGTAATGCTAATATTAGTTTGGATACATTCTAGCTACTGATGTCCAAGCCAGTCGAACCAATCAAAATCAATTCAGTTTCGATGGAGATGTCTGGGAGGGAAAGATAAAGTTTGATGCTAAAGGGTATTGTGTTTTTCTTGTTAGCCATGCCTACAAATTCATCTTGTAAGCGGTAAGTGTTCTAATTTGTTATTTAACGGCCAAATTTTTCTGGGAACTAAACTTCTCTTTGCTTTCGAAGAAATGTTTGGGTGCAATAGATTGCATTTAAGACCATCAAGAAAGGAATGTATGACTGACTGGATTTTTCTCGTTTTTAGATCCATCAGACTAGGTGCCACATGTTTCATCTGCCTCAGGGTGAAGACACCATGCAGCCTGAATGTGCCATCAGTGGCAGCTCGAACACTAAATGATGACTTGGCTGTAAACTGAAGTTTCCGCATCAGCCAGAGCTACGCTCTCGAGCTGAAGATATCGGATTACGCGCACTGCAAATGCATAAAGAAACGATTGCGGAAAAATGGCTGAGATGTCACCACTCAAGCAAAAGCGCAGTGTGTATGGAGGCACTCTACGTCAGACGCTGTTTCACTGCCTTGACAACAGTGGAATGGTAGGGCAGCTCAATGACTAGATTGCTTTTAACTGAAGCTTCCCATTCATACGTCACAAAATATCTTACCCCTTATTTGCTGCGTGAAAAAATTATGTTTATAGGCCTGGTCTATCAGCTCTCAGATGTAGATGAGCACTAGCATGCAGTACAACACCTAGCCTGGGGTCTCTGACGTGCGCTACGCAGTAGTGACACGACCGCACGCCGGTACGATGCTCATCCAGATAGAAACGGACAGGGGTGGGGGAATTGAACCTAGGATCCCTGGGATCAAATGATCATTTTGCGAAATCGAACTTTTGCTGTCGGTTTAATAATTTTTCAACTTACCTCGTTAATGTCAGTGGCCATTAATGCCTTTACGGAATGGTGTTCATAACGAAAGTTTAAAGGGATTGGGAGTTTTCGTAGACCACGTTTCCACCTCCGCTAAGCACTCCGCAACGAAGGAGCCGCTACTGCGCCTGCGCGCCGATGGCCTTGACTGTAGAGTTCCGGGTATCGTAGCGGGTTGCGGAGAGCGTTGCGGGACGGCGAAAACGATCTACGAAAACTCCCTTATATTTTATAGAGGGAGTACGTAACCTTCCTAACGTCGTTCACGAGACCAACTTGTTAGATTTGATCAATTCAATACAATAGCAGACAGACACTAACCTCCTAAGAACGTCGTCTGCTCCAAAGTGAGTCGCAACCGACACCAGCGCCTTTCCCGCCCCTGGTGTCCTTTATTAGTACAAAAGGGTAAAGTTTTGGTTTAAAAGTCCGATGCAGTCCGAAGTGCACAATGTTTTGTTTTGCACACTGGTAGCACGACGGTCGGTGCAGATCCCTTTACAGATATCTAGGCTGCAAATGGTGCCTCTTCGCAAATATAAAAACATCTAAATAAATGCTCGCGAACCTCGCGAACTTTTATCCCACCCCCTCTATGCCCTCCTCCTCGTAGTGGGCGAGGGGGTGTAAAAAAGAAAGGAACAAAAAGTGTCGTCTTATAAAAGGCCGTCGAGTGCCCTTTGAACACTGACAAGACCGGTTTGCTTGTGTTGTGGCCGCGGAGAGTTTGGTGTCTTCACCACCACGGCAACTGTGTTTCCTACCGGCCTGTGGCCGCTAGTAACGGCAAAACGGTGGACTCTGCCGCAACTATGAAGTCGTCGTCGGCGATCGTCGTGCTGTGCCTCATGGCAGCGACGCTGCTCGTTGATCCGTGCCTCGGACTTCGTCATCCCAGGACCAGATATCAGTACTTCGACGGTAAGTTGTGCCGGAAAACAGCTCTCGTCGGGACGTTTTCGGCAACTGTTTTCCGACGACGGTTGATTGTTTGGACAGCATTTTTTGAGTGCAGTTTGTTGTCCTACCCCGCTTTTTCTGTCGCGAATATCCTTCGGTGAAGTGCAGTTGCGCGCTTTAAAAAGGTAAACACTGGAGCGCTTCGTCACTGTTACTTTAAAGTTTCTAAAACTCTAGTCATTAAGTAACTAACCGATATTTAATTAGTTTTTTTCCCCCTCTGATTAACTCAAGAAAAGTGCGAGCAATTTCGAACAAAAGTTGAAACGGTGTATGTTTCGCTTTTCGCGAGCTTGTTATGAAAATACTTCCAAGTGTTTTTTGAAAGCTGACTTCTCATCAGAGTACCAAAGTGCGTTTCGAAACTTTCGGAAGCCGCCTACCTACTTTGCTCGTTCGCCTTTTTGTTTGTTTGTTTACCGTTAACCGAGTGTACCAGTCTGACCTGCCGCTGAATCTTGCAACAGCTAGCAGTCAGGCGAAAGCGTTGTACAAACAAAGTGAGCGCGGCGAACGGGCAATTCAGCGCGATCATTTATGCAAATTTTGGCACCGTTGCTGAGCCAAGCGGACCCTCACTTTTACCGTCCTAGTTTCGTACGTTGTCCCAGAAGAAAGTGGCTCTGCCTCGGTTTCGTAGCTGTTGGCGGTATTTACGAGTGCTCTTTCGAATCTCTCCATTACCCGTTTAATCGGGCGACATTAAAACTTCATTTGGTCCGAATGACCCCTGGCGTGACATGGAAATATAAGCAGCCATTTTAGCGAGAAATCTGGGAGGGACACATTTTACCGCGTGGATCTTTTCCAGCCCTCCCAGCTGATAGGAAGTAGGCGAAGCAGAAAGCGTCGGTCGCTATCGTCCAAGCAAACCGGTTGTGCTGTTTTTGGACGCCGTAATTTACGTCCGTTGGTAGCCACGATAGGGGTAACCTTACAAATAGCGAAAGGTTTCTCTAAAAAAAAAAAAAAAAGAAGAAGAAACAAATAGTTTTCAACAGTGCGGAGAGGAAGCCAGAGGCCGTGGGAAAGTGCTCCTCAGTTTTCCCGGCACCAGCTCTGGTCACCTTTCGACGTGCATACATTATGCAAGGCAGGGCAGTGAGAGTCAGGGAGGCTAGATTGTTAGAACATCGTGGTACGAGGCTAGTTCGAGGCACCATCAAATAACGTAGATCGTACGGCTGTTTAGAGCAAGCTCCCATGTGATTGGCTGATCGGGTGGCGTCAACATGGCTGCCAGCAACCAATCGGCAAGCTCCATTCTTGGTTCCAGTTGACGCTATCAAAAGCAGACCTCGTAATACCGTACTGATGGGAGCGTCTTCGAAACTCTGCCTGTCACATTTATTAACTGAAAAAGAAAAAGCAGAAAAAGGCACATGGGTTTTTGAGTTTAAAGAAATTAGTAAAATTCGAGAAGGGTGGCCAGTACTCCGTTTCCGGTGACTGTATTATACGGGCTACTTCACTGGAAAACCCTCAAGCCTCCGCCACGCTGCTAGTATACATTACAAAAGGCAGCCTGTACACACTGCCTGAGGCATGCTTTCTTTCTAGTATCATGGTGCCATCACATTGGCCATTAAAAAAAAAAAAAACGTGTGCAGACGTGTTTGAAGCATGCATACGTACAGTGTTGGGTAAAGCGAAGCTATAAAGTACCTAAAGTAAAGTACAAGTACTATTTACACACAATTTTTCACGTTGCCCTCTCATTTCCCTCCTATACAGTGAGTCCTTTTCACTGGTACGCATTGTCCCTGGGGGTAATGCGTACCAGTGCATCGGTTGTTTTCAGAAATGGCGGCGCGGACGTTGGATAACGTCAAGCGACCATACGGTATAGTTATTTTCGCAAATGGTGCCAAATACAGGAGTCCCTCCGACTTGTGATTTTGGCGCCGCTTGGTTGCACCGGTTTGCACCCGAAGGGGTTGGCACTCCTCTCGTGGAGGAGTGTCCTCTAGCAAGCAGCGAGGAAAACTCAAAATGCTGCTACCCCCCCCCCTTCCCCCGCCACCGCACCCCGTAAAAACGGAGCAATGCGTGCTTTGCTCGCGTTTCTGGTCTTCTTCAGAGTTGACAAAAGCATCAGTTTGTAATACAAAGATCAACAAGACCAAATTTTGGGAATGTACTTTGAAGTCGGGAGTTTTGTGCTTTTCTCGGGAAATACAAAAGAAAAAAACGAGTACATATTCAGAGAATGTACTTACTTACTTGAACCTACTTGAAATACTGTCGAGACCGGTTATAACGAAGTCAACGGGAATTGGAAATCACTTCGCTATATCCGCTATTTCGTTATAACCGACTTCGGTTAACGAAGTGCAAAGGGGAATGGGAAATCGTGATCGCTTCGCTGTACCCGCTATTTCGTTATAACCGACTTCGTTACAACCGGTTTCGAGTAGTACTTTAAGTTCAATGTACTTACAGCACTTCCCAACACTGTAGGAAAACCAAACGTGCTTCGAACGTGCTTGAGGTGTTTCCACACATATATATATAGTTCTCTCATCATGTCTGCAGCCAACACTGTGTGCCTCTCGTATACGATACATAAACAGTTTTGACTGTGGCTTAACGAAAACTGACACGCTTATCAGGCTATCTGCTTTGGACCGATCAGCACTTCGGGACCAGGCGGATTTTTTTGTTTTTAGTCGCGTACCAGTCACAGCTGTGTTTGGAGATTTGTGTTCGTCCTTTCTGTCCCCCTTGTTCCCCTTCTCCAGGGATTACTTTCGCCGTTCTTGTCTAGCTCGCTTGCACCTTTGCATTAATTGCATTATAATCATAACGTTTTGGACCTGCTTTTCTTTTTTTTTTTTTTTCTCCGCTTCGAAATGGCCGATATGAGCCAATTAGATAGCCGGATTCACTTGATCCTTCAGGTACAGCGTTTGTTATGGAATGCGATACTCTAGAACAGGAATCTCCAAACCCCGGCCCGCGAATGGCCAGCTGTCTTTCCTGTGATGCCTGGCCCGCGGCCCGCTGCTGCAAAAGGCAAACATAAACACATAAAAAAAAACGGTTTTACGTGTTTTTTATTTGTGAGCGAAGATGTCAGAAAGTATGAGAAAATCTGCACCAAAACGCGGGTTCTCTCGCCATATTGTTTCTTGTACGTCATCATCACCAACATCGTTATTCGTAGTTTCTTGTTTTATGTCTGTGTAACTATGATCTGTGTCATAACTATATTGGATGCATATACAGTATGTTGTCATCCGATCTATAATTCTCATTAGACTTCTGTACCGTGTTAATATGCCAACGTTCGTATGCGCTTTGAGGTATGCCCGGTGAGGTCTCTGGGTCACAAGTATGTTTGAATGTCATAATTAGCAACGTATGGTATTTAAAAATAAAGTATGCATATGTATTCATCCACGTTACAATGTTTTAATTTTTTTTTCTCGTTTAGATTTTTGTATTTAAATGGCTATTTAGGCGAATATCAAGAAAAAAAGCAAGTTTCGCGCATTGTTCATACGCCACTAGAAGTACATGTTCGTGCAAGATGTGGTTGTCGGAAAAAGAAGCCATGTTTTTTGGCATTTGAAATGAGTACGTCTTGATAAGATAACATATATCTAACCTAAAATGTACCTACGTATATCTTAATTATCTTTTAAAAGGGAAAAATTTGTATAACTCCGCCAAAAACCAGACTTTTTTTTTTATTACGGTTTTTGATGAGGAAACGGGTTATAGTATTTCCTCATTTATGTTGTCTCGAGACTGTGGCGGGTCCCCCATCCGGCCCCTTAGCCAGAACGTTTCGAGGGGCCCTGCTCTGGAACGTTCAGTGACATACATGATGTAGGGAGCCTTCATGTGCGCTTTGCTAGGTTGATGCCACCCTTTGTAATACCGCTCGCCGACAAACCAGCCGCCATTTTGGTTCTCGGCGATTATCCGTGGGGCTTATAACCCTCCCGGAGACAAGCACTTTATCTCACAAGTTCGGAGCAGCGTTGTGGAACCCACGGAGGGAGGATTGGCATTTTCGCCCCTCGGATGGGAGGACCGATGGACACAAAGGCCACTTTCCGGCGCACGGGGAAACAATGAGGAACAAAATGGCGGTGGAAGAGGGTGCTGGAAAGGGAAACAGGCAGTTGGCATCACTCTAAGCGAAGCGCACATGAAGGCACTCTAACATGATGTAGCGCAGCCGTCGGCGTGCTCCCGAATCTCTTGCACCGAGCTGCACCGAAACCCGCGCTTGCCGGAAGTGTGCGCCTCTGTCGAGTACACGATTGTCGTTACGAAGTCCCAGGCCGGAAAGTGATCCCGGAACACACTGGGAGCATCTATCTCTCATTGTGTCGCCGGTGACTCGACTCTGCGGTTGAGCTGTCACTGTCATCCGGTGCCTTTCGGTCGTCGTCCGTTCGCTGGGGAATTTTGACGAGCGTCTTTTTTTGTTTCTACTCGCGAACTTCGGACGCTTTAGGCAAAGACGAATGCGGCAACTGCAGTCAGTCTTAATTAGAGTGTTGTGAATTGACTTTTTGTTTCACCTCGAGCTTTTGTTCGAGTGATGGGTCGCTAAGAACACGGGGAATGAAACCCGTATTGTTAGGGTTAACAAACGAAGTCCCAAACCGGAGGTTCCTTTAAATTGCACCACTCTCTCTCTCTCTTTGTTATTGTAATGTATTTTGCACTGTCCTGTAAAAAAAAAAAAAAACCGCGATAAAAATAAACGAATAATAATTATTTGATTTGCATCGTATGTATTTGATCTAAATCTGGTTAACTTCATTCGCATCACTGTAGCTAGATTGTAGTAACTCCTTATCACTTGATTTACTTTAAAACATGATCAATTCGTCGGATTGCTGATATCAGTGCGGAAGAAAGAATTATCGGAAATTTAATGTACCGTTTAATTAACGACCTTTTATTGATGCAATTGCCGCCACGCTAGAACAAAAAGTGCTTGAATATCTTACCTACTTATAAAGCTTTCTTTGCTTTTTGTTTGCATTTTGACTTGATTGCGACGGGCCACTCCTTTTTAGTTGTTTCTTTGTTTTGCGTTCTGATTTTGTTGCAGTATAGAAACGAAGAAAGTCGAAGGCAGGGGCGGATTTATGGGTCAGGCCTGAGGGGGGGGGGGCGCTAGGCCTTCGGCGGTGGGGGGGGGGGGAGTCTGCTGAGATATGACATGGTCCAAACGTTGCCGAGGTCTATTTTGTTGACCAAATATTTGCTATGTCGCCAAAAACTAAACTTCTGGCTGGTGTATATCAATGATTTAATTAAAACAAGTTGACCTTGGGGAGCTCAGGGGGGCGGCCGCCCCCGCCCCCCCCCCCCTAAATCCGCCCCTGATCGAAGGTAGAAATCAAGCTCAACGCTCCGATTTGCTCAGAAGAGCACCTCTTTTTGCTTGTGTTTAGTCATATATAAATATTTCTTGCTTGACTATTCTTTCATTTAAATACAAAACAAATGCACGTGAACATCAAACGATAGACAAAAAGTAAATAAAACTACATTTCGAGGATTATTTCTGCGGGAAGGTTTGAGTTAAATCATCATAGTAAAACTGGTTTGATAAAAATCACGATTTAAATCATGTTGATTTTCATTCTCGTCCCTGGTCAAAACAACATATCAGTGCTCATTTTAACTTCGTTTCATCTCCCAACATACTGGCTGGTGACCCCACGCAGAGCTTACTTCTATAGACATCAACTCATGATCTTCCCAAAGCTCCATTCTAGATCTCTTGCTATTGCACAGGGTCACTTACTTTCTGCTAAAGCACCAGCGATTTTTCTTTCCCATTTTTTTTGGTCTCAACCCGCGATGTGCGATTGCTGGTGCAATTAGTGCGCGTTTATTCGTAGAGTATTGTAATATCCCGAGAGATGCCCCACCCCCGAAAGGTAACCCACCCCTATTTTTTGGCTTGATTTGCTATTTTCTTTTAAACACCGAAAGATGGCCCACTCCTAGTAATCGAAGTGTTCGGATCAATGATGACCTCGTCGTAAATGCGTCTATAGTCGGTGACAGGTTAAGAACGAAGTGGAAGCTCCTCCCACCCCTTTCCACTTCAGCCTAGCGAACGGTGGAGAGGAGGCGACCTCCTCTCCACCGTTTGCTCTGCTGAAGTGGAAAGGGTGGGAGGAGCTTCCACTTCGTTCTTAACCTGTCACCGACTATAGTTAGCTAGTGAACATTGCTGATTGGGAAGTACAGTCATCTTAGCTGCATTGCCCATCGCCGCGATAACAACTTTGACAGATACACAAGATCTAAAAATATTTTTTTCATTCTTTCTCGATTGCACACCAAAAGTTGGCGCCACTCCTTATTTTTACCAGATTTTCTCTCTATTTTAGGCGGGCTATCTCTTGGGGTTTTATGGTAGTCACTAGCGAGTAGCGACAAACGCGCAGTAGAGCACAGGACAGTTCGAAAACAGCTACTATCGCTTGTGCAGTTGCTTCACTAATAGCTTAAAAAACACTGACCCCCCTCCCCCTCAAAAAGAAAAAGGAGAAGAAAAACAACATATATTTATTTTTTGCCAGGCGATTTAATATGGTGTAAGCAGACTGATATTTTTGCTACGAAGTCACGTATAATTTTAATAAAGCAAAAAAACAAAAAACAAACAAACAAATCAACTGCTCCAAATTGCAACATGAGCACGGAGGCTCATGGCCGCGACGCGTGGACGATGCGTACCGAGGGGGGTGAAATGTAGAGGAAGAGAGAGTTACCTTGCCCCAACTTGGCTCCCCTCGCAGCTTAGGAGAGGGGATCGCTAAGGGGATTATCTTCCCTGCAGATAACCGGGGTTGTTCGTCGGCCTTTAGGAGAGTCCTCGAGGATCACTTGGTGCCTCGCAGAGCCACCTTTCTTTAGGAAACGTCCCGCTACGACGGTGCGAAATCTATGATTGAACCCGAGCCCGAAACCGGGCGTCCGTTGACACATTAATATAAATAAATAATAAATACATTTATGGCGTTTCAGTTAAAAAGAAAAACACACACACATACAAAAAGAAAAAAAAAACGGGATTCGAACAAAAAGTTGCAGTGACAGCTTGATGGAACACGAGCACCTCCGAACGCTTACACAGCACTCGTGCCGAAGAATTTTTTGTTCTATTCTGTCTGTCCGTATGATTGGTTCATCCCTGCGTTACTTCCCTTCTTTTCCCCGTAAGATTTCCCTCCCAGTACAAAGATTAACAATCACTGCCTCCGATCTTTTATTTTCCCACGAACTTGAACATACCAAGTCTTCCAATAATTTTCTAAACCACCATTACAAAACTGTAGCGCAAAATACTAGGACGAAACAGTGGGACAGGGCAGAGCGCTCTCTCCTGTCCCGTTTTTCTTTTCTGTCCTTGTCTTTTGCGCTATAATTCTGTAATGAATAATCCATAACCCAACAGTTAATTTTAATTCTAAACTAACATTTACACATCTTATTGTAAAAAAAAACGCTTTTTAGATTGCTTAAGTAAATAGTAAGTATTGATAAATAATGTGAAATTTCCGTAGATGTATCCATGCACTTTTTTCGTGCACACCTGGCTACTTTACGTGTCTTCTTTATGGATTGATTGTTTCACTCTCAAACCTGTACGATTGTATGGGAACTTGCCTTTCCTTCCTGTCGCCCGATCAAATCCCCATTAAAAAGAGAGAAAAAAATCTCTTTGTTTAACAAACACATTAGAACTTATGATTAATTATATAGGGGTTATATAAGTTCTCATATGATATTTTATGTTGTCATATACTTATTGGACACAATCGTATAATTTGTTTTCTCACTCGGGCGGCTAAACGAGCGGGACCGGTACCGTTCACAATATTAGGGAGTTTTTTCAGGGAACTGTGTTTGCACATCCGATACGGTACACGATGGGGCCTCCGGTACGAATTGCGCATGTGCTACCGCAGAAGACTCGCACATGCGCTGTCCATACCGGGCGGCCCATCGTACACGTTCCCTAAAACTCTCTATTGCTCGGGTGTTCGTCGGCGCTCGGCAGTCTGACAATGCCATACAGTTACGCAAATTTAACGACCCGGTCTTGACTCACAGTTTCCTGTACGGGGAAGCCGCTCATCACCCCGTTCGCTCGTTAAAAGGGCGCTTCGGGGCTGATGACACTGTTTTCCTTGGAACAACGCATACCGCCTGCTCGCTGCGGGGAGCCCGCTAACGAGTAGAGCCAATAGACCATTCGCAAAAATCCTCCCAAAACGTCGGGGCTCGTAACGAATTGTGGGAACATCCTTGCTGCTCGAACAGCAATCTATCACGTGACACTGGAGAGTCGAGATAGAAAAGAGAGAAAGGTTAAAAGTTCTGCAGGAGAAGCTCCTCCCAGCTTTTACAACTTTCGGGGTCTAGACTGGTTCGACGACTCTTCATACTTCTAACCAGATCCGACCGGTTCTACTTTGTGGACAGTGTGGCCAGACCTTGATACAAGCATGTCTACGTTTGGAGAGTATTTTTTTTACGCACAGGGTCGTTTTATTTAATGAACAGTTGCAATTAACAGAAACTAATTCTAATCAATTAAGAAGTTAATAACTTAATTGCACTGTATTAACTCAAATAACCAATCAGTGCTGCCTTTAATTCATCCCTTAGCCATCACCATCCAATCTGAAGCCAACTGGCGAGCCTGTCGCGCACGCGCATAGCAGTGGAACTTGAATCGAACCCTCGTCGAACTTCTCACAAGAAGTTCGAAAAAGTTGAACCTGGTCGAACTGAAACCTCGACCGGTTCGCGACATCCCTAGTCGTGACAGCTGATCAACTGGTTTCGAGAGTGACTTGCAGACAGTGAAGTAGACCGATCTCACCGAGGGTTCGGCGCATGCGTGACGCCGACATAACTGTGGTCCACGGCTCGTGCAGTCTCGTGCTCTGCACGGGCATAGTTCCGGCGAGATTGTGACACGTACACAGACTATAAGGTTTCCTCGATGCATTATACGGCAGCGGTGGCGTAGCCAGACTGGCTGGTGAAATCGGTCCCTTGAATCGCGTCCTTCTCGTTGGGTGCTCCTTTCCATCGTTTACAAATTCGGTACGTTTTTACGTATTCGACCCATGAGTCGAAGAACAAAACAACACACATATGAACAGCCTTTGGTGCCGGAACGGAGGCAGGCTAAAGACTGAACTCTCGTTTACTATAGAGCACGAATAAAACGAAATGAAAGAGAAACAAACGATACGGGAACGAGGCTTGTTTGGTCTACGCGCGATATGCGGGAAGCGAATGTTTTGGTCTGGATCCGCGGCGCGCGAACTGCGAAATACATTGGAGCTCGTGTGCGTTGGCGGACTGTACAACACCCCTCTGCTTGCGACTATATGACTGGTCGAAGCCCCGACTCGATTTGATAGTATTACGGGACTTGGACAGCGCCTCCGATTGGTCCTATTCCGTTTATGCATCCAAAGTGTCCCGAAATGCCAACAAATGTTTATGTTAAACGTTATGTTAAACTCATTATGTTTAACATCTCATTATGTCTAACACCCGTCGGAGACGCGTTCCGGGCACTGTGAAGGTCCATTCACACAGTTGCCACCGAGTAGGACCGACTGAGACAAGACCGGTTTTTAAGCCTCTTCCGACGGCATAGGACCGGACGTGCTGCTGCGGAACTGGTCCTGACTCCTAAGTCTTGTCTCAGCCGGTCTAGTCGGTTGCAAGTGTGTGAGCGGTCCTCAATAGTATCGCATTCGCATGAGCGTATGGCCTTGCGATCCTCCATAGATTAGAGTAGAGGTCGCAACTCAGAGATAACGGGGCCTTAGTGCTGGGTGTTATATACGTCATTTGTTAGAGGCCGGCGCGGGGTTGTTAATCTTGAAACGACCTCCCAGCGGAGGTCGTTCATCTTAAAACATTGACGGCATGAGACAGCAAATCTGTTGGCAGTGCTGCGCACCGTCGCGTTTTCTTGTTGTAGATCTCCTTGCGTTTAGGGTGGCTCGAGGATGTTTTATTGGCTGCTTATATGCGTTTAGACAGCCGCAGCTCGCTTGGATCTACACACTTTTCCTATCCCCTCCTGAAGGCATCCCCTACAGTTTTTGGACGTTTCTGTTGGAAAAAAAAGTTCGCACTTTCAGAGTTTGTGTGGTAAAACATATCCCGTTTCACCCCAAGAGAGAAATAAAGAAAGAAAAAAGTAAGTTTTACGCATATAGTCTATACACCGCGGGAAATAGTTCTTACATTAGTCGGTTGTCCGGGAAGATAATCATGTTTTTTTTGTATTTGAAGCGTGTATGCGTTTTTTTTATAAAATGACTAAAAACTGATCTTAGATGCTTGTAATAATTCCGCAAGGAGGATTTTTTTTTCTTTACGGTTTTTGAAGTGAAAATGAGATTGGTATCGTTTGGAAAGAGTGTTCAGATGACCCCATCTTATGAGACAATGTAAAGTTACCTCCACATATCTGTATTCACAAAAAAAAAAGAAGAAAAGTTTTCATCTGTAAATATGCATTATTACTGTATACAGGAACACGCTACTAAGACGTCCGGCTGCTGCGGTGACGTCACTGCTATCGGCGCATGCGCAAAAGCACCACCTCACGCGAACCTAGTTTCAGCCCCTGCAAAGTGGCCACACCTGGTGGGAAAACGCCGGCTTCTTTGCGAACATCGCGGTGGTGTATACTGAATTCAGTACTCAATACTGAGTACTGAATACGTGACCCTCGAGACACGTGACACGAACCACGATACACTAAGGTCCCTTTATTCGCGATTCCAGCGACCTATAGGGGTTCGCCACTCTCGACAAACATGGCCGCCGAAAACGGGTTGTTCCCCGTCATGTACGAACTCAACACACAACGCTCGAGTCAGGCAAATGTTTACTTAAAAATGGTTTGCCCCGATTTTTATACAAACATTCAACACGTGCGGCGCTGTCTTGGCGTGAGCGATAAAACGCATCGAGGGGCTTTAATAAGTGCGCCGTTTAGCCATCGGGCAAGCGATGGGAGTAAGTACTACTCACTGTCCTTCTACCGTGCTGATGAAGATTGATGAGCACGCAAATTCACTCGATTGCGCAGGTTGCGTTCATAGCAACCTAGGCAACAAGCTGATACGGCAGTAACGACGACACAGTCATCGGGACAACTGCTCGCACTACACGATATGAAAAGCGCGCTTCTTGGGCCGTTAGGAGTCAAGGTTTTTCGTTGTCGTTTTCGTTGCTGTGGACAGAACCAACGCAACTTCCCTCCGTTTACTTCAGTGCCTATCGCGCCAAACGCCAAAAACACGCATTACAACCTTTTCGAAATTCAGTGCCATCTGGTGGTTCAAATTGGCGTTTATTTTTCTTTGCCGTAGTAATGGAGGTAATCGACCTGCAGTCTGTTTGTTATTTTGCCTGGTACCATCACTTTCCATAGTCAACAGCGTACGAGAATGTGCTCATTATCTTACCATTTTTTCTGGATCTCTCAGTTTCGATGGTGACAAATATACGAGCGGCCACAACGAAGCACGAACCCACACTGACGCCGTGATAAAGTTGTATACATCGAGAGACTTTAGAACCGATTATGTGCCATCAACAAATTTACTGGACCCGAGTTAGAAAGGAACGTGTACGCAGCCCTTGTGTTATATTCCTGCGTCGCATCGTCTCGAATGTATAGGCCTCGCAGCGTCCGCTTCGCAACGTCTTCAACGTCTTCCTTAATCAGGAACCACAAGGCCGCCATTATTAGTACGGCACAAATACCATTCCTCCGATGATGATGATGGTGGTCAAAGTGGCCGGACTGAATTTCGGAAGGGGTCCACCATGGAAGCCACGCGAGGCGAACAGAAACCGCGAAAGGACCTGTATCAGCCAGTTCACTGTTTTCCCGCTAAGTGCCGTTCGTTTTGCTGGAGTCGCGAATATTTAGGGACCTTACGATGCACTCTTTTCAGGCACCTATGACATCTTCTTGGAAACGCAGGACGTGACGGGTCCCGCGCATCTGGTTAGCGCTCCGCGGCCAATGAGAATGCGGCATTAGCCAATACGAACGCTCAAAAACCAATCGCGAAGCGAGAACATAAAAAGCCACGCCCCCGTTTCTTAAGCTGCCACTGTCTATGGACGTTCGCAATTGCGGCCTCTGGGCGCCGCCATCTTGCTGCTGGTGTGGGCAAGTCGTCTAATAGTCAAGCATGGATGGGTGGATGGACGCTAACGGCTGCACCCTTTATAAACGGGTGGTAGCTTGCGCCACCTAGCCCAGAAACTAAAAAACAAAAGTATGATTCCTCCTTTTGCCCTTCCAAACCAATTTGCTTCCCTCAGCAATTTCGTAACTATCACTAGGCGGTGTGAAGTGTCACCAAAATAAGCCTTAAAAAATCGGGAAAAAAAAACACGAAACTTTTTATTTTTGGCGAGAGTCGCCAATTTTCCTCCGGTCAAAGTGTCAAATCTAGTCGGCATTGCTGAGGCGTACCCACAGTTTCCAGACTGGCGCCCAAACAAATCGTTTTCCATAGCCACGGTGGCCAAACTATGCGAGGCGCAAGTTCGTCTGCTTCTTTTGCAGGGATTAGATTGACGTCAGAACGGCGCCGAGCTCTGATTGGCTCTGAATGAAGGATAGTGGGTAGACCTCGAAGCAAGCTGCCTTGAGGTCTGCCCACTATCCTTCATTCAGAACCAATCAGAGCTCGGCGTTATGACGTCACCAGAACCCCTCGCAAAAGAAGCAGACGAACTTGCTCTCCGCATAGCTCTCGAAGCGTGGCTGCTCGCAAAATGTCCTTGTAGCTTGTTCTCTGTCGTCGTTCCGACACGCTCGAAGTTATCGTTCTCGGAAACCATTAAAGTGGCGCGACTATACCGAATGGGCGTGCATGTACTTAGGTGCTTATCTCCGTATAGATGGGCTGATGCGTTCGGAGGCGTATCTGAGAAGAAAGCGCCGTCCCCGCGCGCCTCTTAGGATACGACTTATCTGATATAACACACTTTTCTGGAAGTGTATTTGTTTCTGAGTCAGACGTCAGCGGTTTTGCTATCGTCTTCGATCAACTATGATAAGAGGATTTTTTTTTTTTTTGTGGCTGTGCGGGGGTGTACTTTGGTTGGGTGCGAGCTGAGCTGAACCTTAGGGTCACCCGAAAGCCGCGGGTACTCTGCTAATGGATCACACGAAAGGCAATCTGCAGAGAATCGAAAGTTTTAGGGAACCGTTTTTGTGCATATGATACGGTACGATGGGCCTTCCGGTACGAACTGCGCATGCGCTACAGCATAAGACTTGCGCATGCGCAGTTCGAACCGGAGGGCCCATCGTACCGTATCGGATGTACAAAAACGGTTCCTTAAAACTCCCTACTGTCGGGGGCGTGTTTTTTTCCTTGTATGACGGTCCTCATTGGTCGTATACAAAAACCGTCGATACAAGCAGACGTCGATGCAAACATGCTTTAAACGTGCTCGAGACGTTTCCGGAGATAATTCTGGCACGATATCCGCAGCGAACACGGCAGTCTTTTGCACGATGCACGTGCGGTGTGACTGCGGTCTAAAGTACAGTCTCCACCAATACGAAAGACCCACTCGGAGCGCGTGGCCGAGACCGACGGCTGGGTGGGGGGCACTCTTCGCGTTCGCGGGGCCAGAGCCGTTCACACCGTCCAGCCGTTTGGAATGGGATATATATAGTGTGAGGTTCGCTGCGACCGCTTTTCGTTTTGTTTGCGTTCGGAGGTCAGGAATGCATGCCTCCGCGAAGCCGTGGGAAGCGCTAGCACCGGAAGGATTCAGGTGTGTCATGTTCCTCCTCCGTGCATGATCGTCTTACCAGCGCCGTACGTGCGAGGGGAGGGAGGAAGGGCGGGGTGTCGGGGACCGGGAGTCTCGTTTTTGTTTGCACAACTAATTGGACATTCGTGTGGCAAGGAAGCAGTAATTGAGACCTGACGTCAGATTCAACGAATGAGAAGAGCAGAGACGAAGTGATGTCAGATTTGACGAGGAGCGTTGAGAGGAAAGTGATGTCAGCATCAAACTCTATTTTTATGCGTTTTATTTTCTAGAGAGAGAAAGAGAGAGAGATAGAGACCTGCACGAATGTACGGCTGTATATTTGTCAATTGTGTTGCCCCAGCGGCATCGTCCTTGTATCGAGCAGTCACGAAGAGAGCTCGTGGGGTGTCCAGAAAGTTCCCTTCTTGACCCATAAAACATGCTGTACATTTCCATTCTATTCCATGTATGTATGTATGTATGTATGTATGTATGTATGTATGTATGTATATGTATGTATGTATGTATGTATGTATGTACGTATGTATGTATGTATGTATGTATGTATGTATGTATGTATGTATGTATGTATGTATGTATGTATGCATGTATGTATGTATGTATGTATGTATGTATGCATGTATGTATGTATGTATGTATGTATGTATGTATGTATGTATGTATGTATGTATGTATGTATGTATGTATGTATGTATGTATGTATGTATGTGTGTGTGTGTGTGTGTGTGTGTGTGTGTGTGTGTGTGCGTATGCGTGCATGCATGCATGCATGTATGTATGTATGTATGTATGTATGTATGTATGTATGTATGTATGTATGTATGTATGTATGTATGCATGTATGTATGTATGCATGTATGCATGTATGTATGTGTGTGTATGCGTGTGTGTGTGTGTATATATTCCGCTAACGACGACGTCATGCGCAAAGCCTTGTCTTAGGTGGTATTGGCTGTGGGCGCATGCGCGGCGTTTTATATTCCGTAGGAGAGAACTACCGCGCATGCTCAGGACGATTTCCACAGCCCAGTAGACAAAGATGGCGTCCCGCAGGAGGCGCATTGGAATGGTCTATATTTAGAGCGAGCAGTTGGTGAACGCAACCGACGAGCATATTAAAACACTTAAAAATAAATTGTCGTATAAATGTATTTGTGGGAGGGAGAAGTGGAAGTTATTATCGCGATGGTGGCCTATATGTGCTGCCCAGAAGCTGGTAAACGAAAGAAGCTTCTGGGCATTTTCAGCGTGCGCCATGGCGATCTGAAGGTGACGTCGACGCTCCAAGAACTGCTCCAGATGCCCCTGAATGTGCGTGGCTCGTATCCCAAGGACATTAGCGCACAAACAGCCAGCTTATCTGATGCTTAGTTCGGAAGCGGGCCCGAACAAGATACCCTGTTTACACATTGAGAGGCCTAAGTGTCTGGCATGAATAGTGTAACTGGAGCGCACCCCGAAAGAAAGACATGTCTGTCTCCTAATGAATACTGGCTGCCAGACGCTTTTATCACGACGTTTACCTTCTGCGGCATGGATCGATCGGAGAGGGTTGCATGCTTCGAGTAATGTGCAACTTTCATGACCTGGTGTTTTTTGCACTGGCGCCTATCAAAATGGCTGCCATCTTTGATGATCGTCGTAGAACAGCAGTACGGGATTGGTCTGCGACGCGTAAGTAATTCTAGTCTTGTGAGTTACGAGCGAGAGAAGAGCCTTCATACTTTCACGTCAGGAAGGTGTAAGCGAGCACCTTCATTCATCTTTATCTCACACCGCGGTGCCACCATCGTTGAAAGTTGCGAATACTTGGGTCTGACTCAGAGCCACTATATAAGCTATAGGCTTAGAGTATGGACACTCCGTGCCCCTAATTTGCTTGTGGGCGCCGCCATGTTGATGTTTAGTGCGGAGCGAGCGCCACTGGCGACTGTTACGATTCGGAAATGTGGCTTCGTGAGCTTGAGACACGGTGCCAGAAAGCTCAGGCAAAACGTCTTGCTCCGTCGCGCACTTTTTTTTTTTACACGTTTCTGGAGGACGAAAATCTATTTTCTGGGATCCCAGTTCAAGATTAAGATAACTGGCAACAATGATTATGAGCAGCAAGATGGCTGACGGTCGTTAGTTCGAAGCGCCTATTCATTGGCTGTACGCGGAGCGCAGTTTGTCTGCTTCTTGCACAGGGGTTGCTGTGACGTCAGAATGCCTGGCTCTGATTGGCTCTGATTGGAAGGATAGTGGGTAGACCTCAATGCTGGCTCTTTCGAGGTCTATCCACTATTTATCCAATCGGAGCCAATCAGAGACAGGCATTCTGACGTCAGCGCAACCCCTGCGCAAGTACCAGACAAGCTTGCGCTCCGCATGGTCTAGCATTACGATGGACTCAGTCTTGTACGAGTTACGCCAAAGAAAGTAATCGATTAATATTACAATTACTTTTGGTTAGAAAGTAATCAATTATATATATATATATATATATATATATATATATATATATATATATATATTTAAAAGTAATTGAACGTTACTTTAAAAAGTAATCGTTACTTTTCCAATTACTTCGGATTTTAAAAACATTTTTTTATGCCATCTGGTACACAGGTCTTTTGTACTCTATATTATCGGATAAGAATCACGTAATGACAAACCACTCATCTTCTCAATTCACTAATTTTGGTAAGCCTTCCTTTTGTCGGAGCCTTGGTTCGAGGATTCCTTGGTAGGGAACTTGTAGAAACAAGGGACGCCATTACAAAGGAGAGGAAGGAACGGTCACAAGTAATTTTAGTGCTTCCAAAAGTAATGAAACTATATACTCTTGCGATTACTTCCCATTAAATTAATTGAAATGATCACAAAATTACTGCAAAACGTAATTGACTACAAGTAATTTGATTACTTGTAATGACTATCGCACAACTGTGGATGAACCTTAGCCAAAGCTATAGGGTGAGACGTGGGGCGAGAGTTGTACGTTTTCGCTAACATGATGGTAACCACGTGATGGAGCGTTATATAAGCTAAATATGTTCCTTGCGTGATTTGGAGCCCGTCCCCATGGAGATACCTACCCGTTCCGATTCTTACAGATTACACTAAATAAAGGAGCGTTGCGAAAGCTCCAGTTCGCAAACAAAATCAACGTAAACGCGCGCAAAAAACAAAAAAAAAGAAGAAAAAAACAACACAAAACGAAAACGGTGGCGGTGTTAATTTGTGCGCCTGCTTGTGTACAGACGGTGGCGGTGTTAATTTGTGCAGCCTGCTTGTGGTACAGGCGAACAGACGCTGATCTGACCTACACCAACTTGCCGTAGACCGAGACATGCCTACATGACTGTTCAGCATGAAACTTTTTTTATCAATTATGAGATTACCTCTGCAGTATATAAAGCCACCATTGTTTTCTTCTTTTCTATTTGTAATATTATTTTCTCTCTCCTCTTTTCACCCACTTCTCTAAATTTATCTCATATCCTGATTACACCATAAGTAAATGTACGTATAACAAACAGCTTATTTCCTTATGCACGTTTGTTAATAAAGCTTAAGCAGGGCCGATAGTTGACGAAATTTCCTACTCGGCCTAGGAAGGACCATCGAAGCATCTCTCGAATCCTTCATTTATTAAAAATAATAATAATTATTATTATTTACATTCTACGCGTCATTGCAGTTTTTTTTCTTTTTCAGTTGACGATGTTCAGAAAAAGTTGGTGTCCTCGAAAATTAAAGAGTATAAACACTAACCTTGCGAGTGCATTTGTTCTCGGTGATTCAGTACATTGTTAATCAGGTTGTCGACACTTGCTTTTTCACCATGCTTGAATGCAATAGGCTCTTCATTAGTTTATTATTAGGAAAGCTAGTGTCAGCGGCGGCTGTAGACAGTAGTAATCCTTCTGGTTTCCCTCTTTCTAATCACCCCCAAAATAAGCAAAAACAGCAAGCCCCTCATCTTCATATATTCGTGGGCTCCTTTGATCCCTACATTACGTTTGGTACAGGGTTTTAACTTTTTTTTTCTCTTCGAAATTTGCTCTGAATTTTTGTTTTCGCGGGGCTGTGGTTTCAGACAGGTCACAATAGTATTCATAATGATATATTATATGAACCGCGTTATTGCTACATAAGATTGTATTTTAATGCTACGGGAGAATTGTGATTTTTAATGAAGATGATAAAAAACGTAGTGCACCTCTGTTGCAGCTCTTACTGCGTGTGAACGGGGAAGACCGGCGTCGCAACTCTTGCAACTCGAAGCGTCAAGACGGTCAAGAATACTTGTCCGCTTCGTGCGAAGCCGGCCTAAGTCTTCAGCCGCGGAGTCTAGCTAGAGGTTGCATCAATAATGGCACCCACTCCACTCGACTGCGTAATACTCCCTGATGGCTCTGCAATCGTGCGTGGCAGTCGATCTCGCAGAGCGGCTAAAAAGCTCCTTTTCTGCTTCTCGCATGCAGTTGCTGGTCTGCGCCGTTGCAACGGGAATCCCCGCGAGCTTCTCAGTGTCTGACTCATCGCATAGATTGTCTTGATCGATCGCAGCCTTTGCATTTCCGTTCCGGACGCACGACTGTTCTTTCTGCACACGCCTCTTTCTCCGCTCAACGGTGCGACGAAGAGAAAGTTCTTCGCGGCCCTGAAGTCGGCTTGAACCGCTCGGCAACAACTGCGTGCGTGCACAGACTCGAGTTCGTCTTGTGTATCATTCGAACCCAGATCTCATAAATAGAATGGCCGTGGTGCTAGATTTTCTACATCTTCGCCCTGCCCATAGCCAACACCGCCTATCAAAGCCTGGCCACTAGAATGTCGACGTCACCGCATCGAAATCGAGCGCAGACGCAGATTGGATACGAGGATGACGTCAGCGTTCAGCTAAGCCTCGTGTCCAATCAACGCGTCCGAGGACACTCGACGTCGGGCTCGGGCCCAATAGTTGAGTTGGTGCTCTCCGAGTGTGATGACGTCACGTAAAGATGTTCAAGGAGGCTGTTCACGGGCCTTGACTGTTCTAGGTGGCGTTGCCACAGCGCGCAACAAATTATTCCAGGGTGGTGAACGGAATTAGCGCGAGCGAGCGTTGAGGCACCAACATATAGTTGTAGCAACTTGACAGGAAAGTTCACGAAGCATATGAAAACCGCACTTCCTTAGGTGCCCGTTCACACTGTTGTGTTTGTTTGATTATACGTTGTGGGGTGTGCGGGGGGTGTGCGGGGAAGGGGTATTTCGAACTGCGAGTGAAATCCACTACAGCAAATCGTTACATGGCTCGGTGGTTTTGGCAACACTGGAGTCGCATCTCAAGGCTCGGCACTCCGTTTCCTGCAACTGAGTCAAACGTAGTTGAACGATGCTTTGTGGAGGGGCCTCACCTTGAGTTTTGTCTAACTGTAGTGACGTGAACTCGAAAATAAAGGATATAGATCACGATTTCTTTGGAAACAAAGTATAATTAAGAAATAGGCCCAATAGGTGCCCCGGCTGACGCAACTGTATTTGAAGTGCAGAAGAACAAAAACAAAAGCACTGGAAATATTTTATGTGATCCTGACTGCATAGTTCTTGCATATATACGTTGTACGTAATGTAAACAAGACTAACATCATAGCGTTTACGATTCTACTGCACGGAGTACTAACGAATAATGTAGTGTTTCGAAGTAAAAGGTATTAAATATTTTCGGCTTCATTTTTAGCGTATCTTAATGGCATCTCGTTGGAGGCGCATCACAGCAACGTAATTGCGATCGCAGGGACCTCATAAGCTATACATAACTGACGTGGAAACAAACAAAACCAAGCGCCAAGTAGCACGATGTAACCGGGCTTGTGACATTAACCTGAGGAAAGGGGCGTTAGCACCAACCACAGTGGTCTCCTAACAGTGACCTCACAAAACTCTCTTTAATGCGACGTCTGCGTCTCCGTCCAAATAAAGCAAGAGATTCCAAGTTGCACAGTATAATCGAAGATGTGACATTAACCGGAGGAAGCTCTTGTTACACCAATCACGGTTGTCTCCCTAACAGTTACGTCATAGTGCTGTCTCTATGAACATTTTCCAGCCTCGTCCTCTCCGTGTTCGGGAGTGTTGTCTGCGAAGAGAAACTCGTTAACGAAGGTCCATATATATATATATATATATATATATATATATATATATATATATATATATATATATATATATATATATATATATATATATATCTTGTCGTGCTCATTAACGACTCTGGGTTGTGAAGTGAGAGTGGCGCGATGTGACGTGTGTGTGTGTGTGTGGGGGGGGGGCAAGGTCACGTGGTCTGTGACCTTGGCGGCGCTTCGCCGTTTTCTGCTGCTCGTGGGGATGTCTGCCTACTCATTTTTCGCGCCCCCGGGGGACGTATCTTTAATGAAGTCCGCTTTGACTGAGCGAGTTAATTAAAGAAGCGGAGCTTTATTACATGATTGCTGGTATGTTCGGGCTGCCTTCATGTTTTTACTGTCGTGGGGGCAAGTATGTAAGAGGGCCACGTGGCCAAAGTTAGCATGCAGGCTGCACGCTCAAGGCTGAATTAGACATTTTCGCTCGAGTACGACTGACCTCGTTACGATCTTTTGCGTTCCATTACGAGGCGTTGCGGTACGGACTTCTGTTACCGTGGAACGCATCTCGTCGTACGCAGAAATAAGCAGTCGTGACGCATTCGATCGAACGCAGACGCAAAGGGCTGGACATGCCTTAGGGCAACCTCCTTAAGACGGCGCACATGCAGAGATGCCACAAACGAACACTTCTAGCGAAGTGAGCGAGCCTCTCCCGGCGCGGCGTCTGCAATAGGCCACTTTCAAAAATCCCTCCATGCAACACTGCGCGCGTTGAACGCTGGGAACCAGTTGGCCACGGAGCAGAGTGGCATGGTTTCGGTTTCGATCAGACAGCCGCTGCCTGTACTCCTGCATCCAAGCACGTGAACTTCCAAGCCCGCATAACTTTTCTTTTCTTCACGCGCATGCGAACGTGCTTGCACGACAGGGGCACCAGCAGAAACGTCGCAATGAATCGTTCTACATTTGCCTACCTTTGCCCAAAATTCGGCACATCGGGAACCACAAAAACAGTGCCATGTTTTTTTTTTCTTCTGTGTCTCGGCAACGCCTACAGCATTGTATACTTATAGGAAGTCCCAGCAATGAAAACGCCAGCAGAGGGCACACGATGATCATAACAGAATCAGAAACTGAAACGGAAACTAGTGGCCAACTGGTACCCAGAAACGTATGCGACCCCCGTGAAACGATATGAGCGTATGAGAGGGGCACGTGGTAAGGTGTCTTTAGCTGAAAGTCCTCCTGAGGAGATATGTCACTAGCTTTCGCCCAGTGAGTGACCCAGGGACGGGGAAAATACTTGCAGTAATGTATCGAAATACAGATACAAAATACTTGGGCAAAAATTTAATTACAAATTCAATTTCACTTCTTGGAAAATCATTTAAATACAAGATACAAATATACCGAAGGTTTTTGATCATCCTCGAATACTTTTACCATTACTTTTCGCTCTCATAGACTGAGATCTTAGACTGAAATTTAACATAGGTAAAGGAAAAGAAAGATAGTGTCCAAATCAAGGGTGGAGTTCATATACATTTTAAATCACGTGCTTAAAAATAATGTTGCAGCTGTTAAAATAAAATAATTTGTTTGCCATAATTTTATGGGCGGGTACAGCATCAGGAAACGCAATGCATCAGACGTGAGTCTTAAATCCAGACCGAGTTGTTGCATCAGATACTTTTCAAACAAAATGTTAATGTGACGTGCGTAATAAATTAGTTGTACTCATCCCGTTCATTTCTTGTTCTATTCTTCCTTTTTTTTCCTCCGATGTTTCTTATGCGCAAAGTGCAGCAGGTTTCATGCTCTTTGCACCTGATTCCCACCGCGAAATGTGCTCACTATCGCATTCGATTGCAAAGATCATTGCCCGAAAATGTATTTGGGCAGTATTTGAAATAGATGTATTTGACATACTCAGTTTTGATCATTTAAATACGGTTGACAAATATGTAATTCAATACGATATTCAAGATACTTGAGGTATTTTAAATGTAACGTTTTTCAAATGCTTGTATTTGAAATACTCCCATCCCTGATTTCATCTTTTGCCACATTATCCTGAAACGGCGTAAGCTATGATGCCAGGCTCGAGCTCCCGTCTAAACTTACCCGCCATCAAACGACAGCAGCTGATTTTGCTGAAGCCATGCCAACGCCGACTCATGGATTGGACAGCGATGTCGAATGTCGGACGGATGACGCTCGCCTCAAATCGCTGATTTCGCGTGGGGCAAAGTGTGCTGACGTTTTGAGCTGGCTGAGCCCACGAGCCATGTTGACTCGGATCAGATTTCCGGGGTCAACATGGTTGCCTCATTTCCGCTAGTCCGAGTGCTGCTTTCGCAAATCGCTCTGATTGGTTGTCTTCGTGCTTTGCGGAGAAGTCACACCGCGAGCAGCTTTTTTGGTGGTCCGAGCTCTGGACCGTCTGATGTTTGCGGACGCGTCGTAGCCGGGCGTGTCACACGATGAGTCACACGCCACTTGCGATACCAGCTCGCTTGAATGCAGTTTCAAAGCCGGCGACCGCTTATCAGGGGAGCCGACCCAGCTGGGATTGTGCGCTGTTGGCGACGATAAGGTCGCTCTCTCGGGAGTTTTTCGGGCTCGCTTCCTCGGCTTGATCAAACAAACGGGTGTTGGTGCGTAACCTTCCGACTATTTACATATAAGTGACCTGTTATCAGCATAAGCTGAACCCTGAGACAAGGAGTTTTGATTATAATGTTTCCTGACAAGCTCGCCTGTATATACTTCCTGCTTATACAAAGTTTAGCGGGCCTTGCTGTTGCTGTACTGCGGTATAAAAGAAAGCTGCGTCTTTTTACTTTTTGCAGATTTTATTAGCATAATGTAAATCCCAAGACAACAAGCTTATATTCTGTTGTTATTTAATCAGATCGCCTGCATATTTCCTGTTCATATAACTCTTAGCGGACCTTGTTGTTGATGTACTACAGGAGAAGAGATAACTGTGTGTTGCGACTTTTTACAAATTAGTGACCTCTTATCAACATTATTTAAACCCTGAGACAAGGAACTTTATGATGTTTTCTGACCAGCTCGACTGTATCTAAACGTCATTTTCTTGCAGCTGTTAGCGGGCCTTGCTGTTGATGTACTACGGGATAAAAGATAGCTCTGTTTTCTGACTTCTTACAAATTAGGAATCTCTTATGCACATAATCTAAACCCTGAGACAAGAAATTTAGAATATGATGTTCTCTCATTCTTTGCCCCTGCACTTCTATGCCGACTTGCTTGGCTGGCGAAGAAAAGGCAGTATGAGTCTGTTGATACATTGAAGTATAAGAGATGGCTGTGTTTTCTGACTCTTTGCAAATAAGTGCCTTTTTTTAGCATAATCTCTACCCTAAGACGAGAAGTTTAGATTACGATGTTTTCTAACCAGTTTGCCCGCATATATGTTCTTCCTTACACTCCTATCAGGACAGTCTTGGCTGGCGAAGTAAGGGTAGTGCATGTCTGCTGATTTGCTGCGGGAGTTTTTCTGTGTCCTTAGATAGAAGCGACCTCTTATCAGCAGAACATAAACACTGAGACAAGGAGTTTAAATTATGTTTTCTAACTAGCTCGTCTGTATACCTCCTCTTCTTGCAACTCTTATCAGACCTTGCTTGGCCCGCAAAGTAAAGACGATGTTTATCGGTTGATGTGTGCTACGGGATAACAAGTGAATGCGTTTTCTGACTGTTTACGAATGAGTGACCTCTTATCAGGCGCTGCTTGGCTGTCAAAGTAAGGACAGTGTATTTCTATTGGCGGTCATACCACGGGTTAAGATATGGCTATGATCTTTCTTCCTTTGAGCTGGAATCCCAATCTACGAGCTGTCAGCACGAAACTCGGGGGACTTGCCATCGATCTTTATTTGGGTGTGTTGTCAAACAAGGCAGCGCGTCGGAAAATCGTGATTGGGTCGTCAAAAAGTTATGATTCTTTCTTGTCAGGGCGAACACAACGAAGCATGAATGTTGTCGATGCTGGTGTGAAGAACTTGAAAATGAATCGCTTTAACTTTAGAAAAAAATAAATACGAAACATGTTGGTGAGCTGTGCTTTTCAAGGACAACTTTCGACAATTAATTGAGAAAAGGAAACAATAATGTGGATGTGTAACTGTGACTGGATGGCCTCCGCAAGTTAAATACATTAGAAAACCTGCGTCTTCGGGATTCATAAAAAAAAGAAGTAGTCTTTGCTAGAGTCAAGTTGCCATAACCAATCTTTGATAACAATGCTTCAATCTCTTTGACATCACAATATACGGTTTAAGTCCATTTGTAAGGTACGGTCCGAGGGCGGAAGATATCACCCTGCAAAATGAAAATTTCAAACCCATATACGCAGCTAGTTTTCCTCATGTGCAAATTAGAAAAAAAAAAAAACAGAACTCGTAAGCCATGGGTGAACTCCGAGCTTCTCGCAAGTATAGCTAAAAAAAGCTCTACAGCCAATTTATTAAAGCTAAAGACCAGAAAATATTCCGTGAGTTTAAAGCGTACCGAAAACGTCTAGATAAAGAACTTAAAAAAGCGAGACGCGATTACTTTGCAAGCTAGTTAATTTCTGCGGCAGGGTATTCGGAACTAATATGGAAAAGGTTAAATGCCGTTTTAAAGCATAATGTCTCCCCCGACAAAGTCAACACGATAAACACGAATAATGGCGAATTACATTGGAAAGAACTTGCAGATGCTTTCAATAAATATTTCGTGAAATCTTGTCAATAGAACTGTAACGAATAAAAATCTTGCGAACATTCCATCCAACTGAAATTCTGTTTTTCTTAACCCTATAAATGGAAATGAAGTTCTTACTACTATTATAAATCCAAGCAACAGCATGGCGAAAGACGTTGATGGTTTTCAGATAAAACGAATTAAGCACGCTGCAGACCTTTTTGCCCCTTACATAACGCATATATTTAACCTTTGCCTTAGTCAAGCTGTTTTTCCTCGTAAAATGCAGGTTGCCCATAGAACTGTGTTCCATAACAAAAAGCTGATAAAAATGACAAGGTCAGTTACCCTTCCGTATTGACTTCCACGTTTATTAAAAGCACTGGAAATAAATATTTTAAACCAGACTTTGATAAGAAACATAACCTCCTAACTGAATCCCCGTTTTGTTTCCGCAAAGGGTTCGGTACAGAATCTGCTTTGCTCGCGCAGAAGGCACTAATCCCGTCTGCACTTGAAGTGACCCCCCCCCCCTCCCCCGTGCCTTCCCCTCTCAGAAAGAGAGAGAGAGAGAGAGAGAAATTATTCCGCCCGATGAAGAAGGAAAATTGGTTCTGGGTATCTTCGTGGATTTAACTAAATCATTGGATCATGTGAATCATATACTGCTGGTTGAGAAACCTCAAGGCAATGGTTTTTGTGGGAAGGCTGCATCCTCAATGACGTCTCATCTACGCCATTGTATCCAAATAGTCAGTATCGATGATAATTTCTCCGATCCGCTTACCTGTTTCTTGCGGCTTCCCACAAGGCATTATTTTGGGCCCCTTTTATTTCAGTACATACATAAGTGACATTGTTTCATCTGGATCAAACGTTAAAATGAATATTTACGCTGTCGATACGAGCTGGAAAATTATCTAAGGAAATAGTCGATGAAGCAAACTTAAAATTACAAAAATTAGACGAGTGGACATGCCAAAACAGCTTAAAAATAAATACAAACAAAGCTAAAGCAGTCTTGTTCCGTAGCAAAAACAAGCATGTTGTCCTAAATCAGCCAATATTGCTAGATTCGACTCCTGTTGGATACTTGTATCCAGTTTTAAGATAGATAGGAGTTATTTTTCAGGAAACTTTGTTCTGGGATGCATATATTGATTCTCTAGCCACAGAACTCTCCCAAATAGTTATACTTGTCTATCGTAATCGACATATACTGCCACGAAATGTAACGATTTTAATATATAACAGTTTGTTTTCACTCAGGCTTAACTGCTGTCATTTAGTCTGGGCATCCACAACACAAGAAACTTTCTACATAAAATAAAGTTTCTGCGAAAACGGTTCCTAAGAGTTCTAGAAAATGTTTCTTGTTACTTTCACACATGCATTTTTCGTAAAATGTAAGGTACTACCAATCCCAAAAATTTACGACTATCTGCTTTGTAATGCATTTAAACAAGAAGTCAAAACTAAATAATCGTTTTTAAAGGACTAGCTAACTTGCAAAGTAACACTACTGCCTACACAACGAGCCATATAATAAACATAGGAAAGTTAGCACTTATAGAACAATCTACGGGCAAGATATGCTGAAAAATAAACTGCCAAGATTACTGAATGGAATAAACGCCGAAAATGTCGATCTGATAGATATCACGTTCAAAACATTGCTTAGTTATTTCAACCACCAATCTACTTTTCTTGTATAAAAAAAAAAAAAGAAGAGAGAACTGCGTACTATTAGTACATTTTGAGCATCTCTGCATATGCAGTCTCTTCTCTTTTTTTTTCTTCTTGACAATGCCTTAACCATTCGTTTGCGCGGTTGTCTGTGTTCATTGTTCATTTTTTCTTCTTTTTATGTATTCTGTTAATGCTGGGAATTGTATGTTGAATTGTTTAGTGCTGCAGAAATGGGGGCCTGTGGCTTTGTCAAGCTGTCCTTGTGACAGCTTTTTCCACAAGCCTTTAGTATCCTGTACCTCGCACTTGATGCACAAATAAGCTCCAAACATCTAACATTAAGATGAAAGAATGAGGGGGATAGATTTGAAAACATTTGAAAGTGCCCCCTCTTGAGCAGGTCTTCTGACAGCTCGTCTTCTTCTCAAAGACACTTATCGCTCCCCCTTTTTTGCGCTCTGTACAATGCACCGTCCGGATGCCGTTTGCTCGGTGTATTTTTTTTACTTTTTGCTTCCTCATCTTTTTGCACATGACGTCGGCGCTATCACGTGACTTGCAGGTGACGATCACGTGCGCGCGTTGAGATTGTCCGCGAGCGACTTTCCTCTCTCAGCTGCTGTTGCTACGCCGCCCTTCCCGAAGATGGTTTCAAAGGCGGCTTCTCAGAGAGAGAGGCGTGCTTCGCTTCGATTGACTCTTGATATTGTAGCGGCCACGTCACGCCAGCTTAAGAAGATTCCTACTAGTTCGCACTAAAGTGTCAAAGCCCGTAGAAGATCACACTAGAGGGATTAGTTTCGTACAAGATCACACTAGAGTATCAAGGCCCCTACAACATCGCACTAGAGTGATCAAGGCCTCTACAACGATCGCACTGGAATGACAAGGCCTCTACAAGATCGCACTGGCAACTGGAATGACAAGGCCCCTAGAAGATGGCAGTATACTGAAAAGGCGCATTCAAGGTCACACTAGAGCGACAAGACCCTTACAAGATGTCACCAGGGTGACGTCATACAAGAGTGATATGGCAACGTCTTTTACGCTCCCACGTAAAAAGGTTGCCATGGAAGTGTATATTTGACTGTAGACAGTTCTTGTTGTTTGTCTCTGTAGGAGTCGATTCATTAGAAAAATAGACCGAGTATTGGGTGCCTGCACATCTTGGGCTGGATGTGTGGTGACACTATCTAGACCGTTTATCGATAGGGACAATGTATTTGTTTGCCTTATGAGGCAATGTACTCAAAGCGACACATGCCAACTCTATCCTTTCTGTGAATTGGTCATACAGACTGCATGGAACGTGGGAATTGGAATGTAAAAGTAATATTTTTGAGGAATAAACCGGGCTTGTTTTAATAACGTGTACGTAACTCTGATAGTGCTTTCTTTTCTCACCGGAAACGATTTAGTTTCGGTTTGTATGGGTCTCCGGTATCGCTGACCTTGTCAGTTGTCAGTTAACCCTTCAGTGAGTTCCTAGAGGGTAAGAGTTGCAACGTTTTGAGGTTTGTGTGACTGTGCTTTCCCGAAGATATAGACTGACGACAATTTTTCAAAATGGCCTTAATGATCTCAGCTGGTCAGCCAAATTTACAGTGCAAATAAAAGTAAGTTGTGAAGCAATATGCTAGAATCATGACATTTCTTTTCGCATTATTGCAATTCTCTTCGGTAATTTTGCTTGCAATTTAATCCCATTTTTAACAAATGACACCAGAGTCCTTTGGCAGTGCCATTTAATTAGACTTACACTTCATTAAATAAGCCATTTCCAGTTTGTCTGAGGCTGGTCTGGCGTTGCAGGACTTACTCTAACCCGGCCCTAACCCCATGACTCCTGACCCATCCCTCATAGCGGGTGTCGCAGAGTTCAAAGCAGAGTTCTAATTTCCCATAAAAAATGAAGACTTTTTCCATTAATCAGTCAATCGGCATGGTCGGTCACATTGTGTTGAAACTGAGATAATTAAAGCGATGAATGCACTAGAATTACTGCAGTATTGGTTTATTAAAAAGACGAAGAGGTTAACCACACTTTAGTATTTAGTTTTCAACACGTTACAGTATAAGTGACGTAAGGATAACGTCATCGTTATGAGAACGTCCCGGTGTCTGCTGCAATAAAATGCATTTTGGTTTTTATGTCGAAACCGAGCAGGAAACCATGACCTTGTGCACGCTCGTACCGAGAAAACGGGTGCCGCCCCCAAACGCTCCAGACTTTTGTCGGTAACCGAAGCGATTATAAGCGGTAGTCCCTGCGTGAAGTTGTTGCGGAAAGCTTTCTGATGTCGCTCGCCACGGACGCGAAAGTCATAAACGTCGGCGGTACCCTCCTATTACCATCGGCGCAAGAACGAAGGGCGGACGTTGAAAGTTGGGTGCATTCAAGTGCAATGCGAGAGGCAGCCCAGTTGAGACGCGATATGTAACGTTGGATGCTGTTGGCCAGCGTCTCCATCGATCTCTTTTCGACGCTTGTTTCGTGGCCTTCGCGGCTGCCGTTGAGTGAACAGGTAAAAGTGAAATATTTGTCAGGTGATGGAAGGGTGTGGTAAATTTATCTGGTCGAATTAGGTCATTTGGTGTTCCGAGCACATCAGACATGCACCATCGCTGATGCCTGTACCAGAAAAAAGCTTTTCAAATAATCCATATCGATTGAAGTCTATTCTTGGAAGTTGGGTGTCAGCCGTGTAATCTCAAAATTATGTTGCTCAGTCGATCTAGCCTGAATGCTCGTGGAACTGGACTATCTCAGTCACTTTCGAGATCTAACCTTGATATGGGAACGCCCACGACGCTTATTTACAGATCTGATTATGGCATACTCAAAGAACGCTGAGTTAAATAGATGCCAGCTGTCTAACGTATTTTTAGGTAGTTGCTTCAAACAATTTGAAATAACGCTAGGTAGCGGACCTCAACTATCTGGCAGAGTTCCCCATCTGACATATATTTAGCTCAGACTGTGGCCCCATAATGCTGAGTTCTGGATCCTGGACGTGGTACATTTTACAATGCTTTACTTCAGGGTGGCCAGATCTAATGCCAGATTGATGCCCTGTTTTATTCTACGTTTTTCTTAATGTGACCTCGATAGAGCAGAACCCTTTTTGAACCTGATCGGGTCAGATCTGATCTCATTGTGATCTCAAGGCGAAGTTCCGGACGTTACTTCTTCCACCTATGTGATGAAAAAATAGCGCACAAAATGACGGGTACAGGGGTAGGAACGGAACACAGAAGGCAGACAAGCAGGCTGCATGCATTCCCCTGCCGCACGTTCCTGCTTCCTACTTTTCCACGTGCAATACATTTGAGTTGTGAGTTATCACTTGTCTGTCTTCTGTGTTCCGTTCCTGTCCCTGTCCTCGTCTTTTTGTGCGCTATTTTTTCATTATGTTCAAACAGTAACAACTCACCCAGCTTACCATCTTTCCACCTATATCCAGGCTTGGTTTTTGTATGCTCAGGGAATGCCATATTTTGGGCCTGAGCTATTACGCATTTTGAAAACTGACCGTCAAATATAGCCAAAATAACAATCCCTTTCTGGGTGCCTGCTGTTATGCCGAGGTCCAGATCTGACATGAGGAGTACAGATAGCTTGGAGTTCTAGACCTCAGCTCTTTCGAACAGTGTAAATATGTCATTCAATTGTGAACATCAAATATGCGATATCGTTCCAGATATAACCTTTGTTCGACAATGTAAAGCCCCGGTACCAACACTGGACGTCTGCTTTTGGGACATAATTCCAGACACCATCTTTGCTTGACTATAACAGGTGTACTAGTACTGGACCTGATACATTCCACATGTTTTCCGAGTCTGAACCTAATTTTTTGCTGTTGCGAGCTGCGGGTGGGGGAGCTAGGCGGGCTGGAACCTTCATCAAGCTGCTTTTTAGCAGCTTTTCGTACCAGTCCCCTGTTTGTCATGTAAAAATACGTGAAAGCAAATAAATCTAATTTGATTTGATTTGATACGGTCAAAGCTTCGTTCGGTTCTGAAACCATTTTTGTTTACCCCATCGCCAGATCTGAACCTGCACGTCACAATTTCCTAAGAGATGACTGATGAATTGGCATCCCAGCTCACTATGGCCTGTGGTCATCCGTCTTGAAAGGGCTATCGTGCGCGTATGTTGCCAGTTGCGTAACCCGGAAAGGTTTAGTTGATGATTGGAGCTTCCATCACGCAAGATGCCATTCCTCTTTGTTCCGGATCATTCATCAAGAAGAAGTTGCGCCATCTGGGGCGTAGCTACGTCATCTAGAGTTCCTGAATGAGTGGGGGTGGACTACCGGGTTCTGTAATTGCCAAGGGGGAAGAAAAAAAATAAAAAATAAAGAATAAAACAAAAAAGATTAACTCATTGGAATGATTACGTAAGGTAATGAGAAATGCGTTGGAGATCCGTCTTCCTGAATGGCATTACGGCTTGTCGGTGCTCCGGTCCTCTTTCCCTGTTGTCGAATGAAGACATACTTTGAGACACAGATCGGCGTCCACGTGTAACGAGAACGAAATGTCGCAAAGCGCCCAGATACAAAAATGGCGGTGAAGCAATGGCTAGTGCCAAGAACACGTGATGAGATGGTGCTGGTGCAAATGCTTGAAATCATGTTTCAAAGCAGGACAGGAGGTCTGCACGAGGGCCGGTTCTGGCCATCACATAATTGACGCTCGGTGTCGTGATTCCGGGTCTTTGTTTACTGAGATTATTTCCCGTAAAATTCGGAGGGCGGTTTTCGGAACATTCTATTTGTGTCAGATGTTCGGAATTGTTGCTCTCGTTGTCCGATGCCAAGTTTCTCGGACGTTTCAGTGATTTCCGAGCTCATGCGCTTATAATTGTTTGGTTGTTTTGCATATTTGTAACTCTTCGTGTTGAAGAAGATTCGGACAACGTCGCTGGGCTATGGATTATGCAAACGCATTGGAATGGTGTTGCAAGTCAACCGCCTACTAGACAAAGACAAATGAATCAATGAACGACACATCGGAATGCTTGACGTGACCCAGATGCATTCATTTAAGTTCTGTTCCCACGAGTACGACAACCGTCAACAAAACAAAATCGACTTTCTGGCAATCGAGCGGTCTCCCGCAATACTGCTTGTTTTGCAAGATTTTTTTTGTAGCGTTTTTGCGAGGTGCGTTTGTTGTTTGTCGCTGTGGTGGGAACGAGGCCCTCCTGTGACATATGGTATCTGACGGTAGTGTAGTGGAAGATAATGCCATTATCTCGGTTGACACGACTATCTTTTTTTTTTAATTTCAGACTATCTGCGACACATGGATTCCGAGCAGCAGGCGATCATTTCAGACGAAGCGGCGTCCACAACAGCGGACGACGGCGAAGACGACGGTGGCGCCACAACGACGCCCGCAACAACTACAAGTAAGCCAACATCTCCATCAGTTTAGTTAGTCGTTACGAAAAAAGTTAAAACAAAAACTGCGCATGTTGGTATAATGTAGAAATTGAAAAGCTGTGAACCTCCACGCTATCGTTTTTGTGTTTGATTAATCAATATATACCAAGGAATCTCACAAGGTAAAATGTCTTGAAGTGTACGCTGCGAAATCGTTGGCTTAATCTCGACGTCAGTGAACGCCCAGCAGCGACGCACTCAGTTATGGCCACCAGTGGATAAGTACGGCCTCTGGACTCGGCCACCTTGCTGCTGGTGTGGGTAGATCGTCTGATAGTCAAGCATTGCTGAGGCGTACCCACGGTTTCCAGACTGGCGCCCAAACAAAGCGTTTTCCATCCACGGTGGCCAGACTAGCTCTCGAAGCGCGGCCGCTTGCAAACCTCTCTATGGAAGTGTGAAAGTCTCGTTCAGACAATTAAAGCTGGTTCACACTGAGTTGCTTTATAGGCTCCCTAAGGGAGCCAGAGTTGCGCGTCTGTTTTCCACTTGCCGCAGCGCCGCTATTAGCCGAGATCGATCACGCGAGGAGCAAAGAATCCAGCGTCGTGCTGGAAAGCCACCGACATGGTTGCTTCGCCGACGTTGCACGCGCCCCGGTGCGCCCGGCGTATGTTCCCCTGCTTTTGCCTCCTTCTCCTCCTTTCCTGTTTTCCATGCGGGGCGGTTCGCGAGGCGCCGCTATTCGCCGAGTTCAGTCACGTGACGAGCAAAGAATCCAAGGCTACGGCCACCCGCCGAGGGTGAACGCGCAACTATTCTACCATATAGGTATACGCTATACAAGAACTCCAGTTCACACATCTTCGTTTGAGTATGATCGACTGCCTTGCAGCCACTTGTGATCGCTGATGACGAGAGAACAGAAAATCGAGATAACAGCGCAACAAACACAAAGACGAGTAGAAGAAGGGCGCGGGACGAGCGCTGACTGACAACTAAAAGTTAATTGAAGAAATACACGAAAAATCATAAGCCATTCCGCTCTGTTGAGGTGGATGACCAGCGAAGCTGTTTAACACACGACACAGACGTGACACAGAATTTTGAACAATGGTACGAACACATTGATTGTCTTGATCGGTGGTCATCGTGACGAGAGGTGCGCACACACATGGCGAGGACTATCGCCGCCCCGAGGAGCCGGAGGAAACTAGACACGCGAGACGGCCCCGCCACCCGGCTGAAGGAAAGGAAACTACAGGCCCGCAAGCGCTTGGAACGACGACAAAGAGAGGGCGGTGCGCTTCCTCCTCCTCCTCCTTCCGCTAATTTTCCCGCTAAATTTAGCGGGAACAGTTTTCCGATAAATTTGGCGAGGAAATTTTTTCCGCTAAATTTAGCGGGGAAAAATTGAGTTTTTGTTGACGCACACGAAAAATCCACGGAACCCTAGCCATAAACAGTTTCGCTGTGGAAGCAGCCACAGAATGGCGCCATCCGTCGGGCAGCTCCTGGAATCATTCCGATCTGCGTATGTTTTACGGACCATTCTTTCAGCTTGCTGCTTCAAATAATTCTGACAATGCTAAAGGAGATCATTTCTCCAAGGCAGAGTATAGTGCGTGGATTCGACCTTTCGAATACTGCAAAAACCTTCAGTCTATGGTCCTACGTAGGTCGGAAATGTTCCAGGGCTTCCTGATAGATGGCGCCAGCGTGCCAGCGTGTTCTGTGGTCATAAATGGTTACAAGCGTTTATAGTGCAGTTGCGATCCCTCGAACGCGAATGCGCGAACCAGTTTACGGTCCGAGTATTATACCGACTGCATCACGACCGCTTACGTCTGCTACCGTCAGATGCAACTACGCGTTGCTGTCTTAGAAGCCTTAAGACCATAGCAACCTTAAGAGGAGGGGGGATAAGGGGTCAATGATCTTGTGAGTTTAGAAACCCGATGCGGACCAGCCAGTGACAGGAGCGGTAGGCCCTACAAGAAGTAAACAAGAATAAGATTAAGAGACGTACAGCCAAGGCTTGCCGGCCTTGGATGACTAGTCTTCTCAATGGCGACGGTTGTTCAGGCTTATATGGCTCTACGCGAACATTTTCTTTTGCTTTTCTTAGTGCATGCCGTCGTGATGTAGGGGACGACTAGGGGCCACGAGTGAGCAGATGTCACTGTGAGCGACGGGTCAAAGTGGGCTCTGTTTGGGATATATACTACTTCAGAGTCGAGACACGCGTCGGATTTACCATCGCGTGCCAGAGAATAAAATCTAAATAGGAAGAAGTAAGAGCCTACGAACGCGAGAGACCACCCGCGTTGCGTAAACATCGCGATCGCGTTTGCGCAGTGCGGGAAAGAGAAAGACGGTGTTATGTGAGAAGCTGCGGATAAAACAGTGTGGTCGCCTCGGCCAACGAGGCTGGCTCTGTCTTCTATGGCTTCGCCTGCAATACACAAAAAAACCCACTAAACTCTCAAAAGAATGTTTTTTGTTAAGTGTTTAAATAGGATACGCACGTCATAAAATAGACTTTTTCACTGCACACAAAAAACCTTTTTAGCGCAATATTTACGCGGCGAGACATATTTGTAAGTTGAGCGATTTTGATATTTCTGAGCCCCTAGAATCAGGGATCGTCCACTAAACCCTCCCCCCAAAATAACTACCTAACTGCCTGATTTGGAAATATATCTTACAAAATCAACACCCCCTCCACCCCCATATAAACAAATAAATAGCGCGCATTAAACGTTGTGAGACTCATTTTGAGCGAGGAGCGATTCTGTAACGTGATTCTATTTTAACACGTAGTCGCGAGATATAGAAGCATCAGATGGAAATCAATTAAGTCGCGATACTCGGAGTAAGTCTCGCAACGTAAATATTGCGCAAAAAAAAAGTTGTTTTCGGGGGGATAATTTTTTTCTTAATTTTTTATATGACATTTGTGTTATATCCAGGTGCTCAAAAATAATTTTCCTTTTTAGTTTAGTGTCTCATCACGTGATTGAACCCGGAGTCTAGGTGACGAGGCAGGCTATGCGGAGATCAAGTCGTCTGCTTCTGCACAGGGGTCTCGGTGACGTCAGAACGATGCCAAGTTCTGATTTGCTCTGATTAGAAGGACAGTGGGCTCAGCGCTAGATGCCTCGAGGTCTACCCCCCTATTTTTTTCCATCAGCCAATAAGAGCTCGGCGTTCTGACATCATCGCAAACCCTGTGCTAGAAGCAGAAAAACTTGCTCTCCGCATAAAGATACCGCCTGCCTTAGAAAGTGTCCTGAAGCCACGGTCACGCCGCTACTACATCATACGAGAGATACTCTGTCAGACACAGTCTGGGGAGTCTTTTTTCCCTGTATGACGTCACACTGGTCCTACAAACACCGTCCGCAGACATGCTCGTGTCCGCAGATGCTCATGTCATTACGTGCAACGAACACCATGTCTTTTGTCTGATGTATGAGCAGCCTAACTACGTCTTTACGTATCGTATCCTAAACCAGGGGGGGGGGTTAGAGTTCGTGTGGAAGCCAGACGAGTTTTGAATCCAGACATAATTCATTTTGATTGCTGAGCTCTCGGGCACGTCGTTTCGCGTCGGTGGCTCGGTGTCGACATTGAGGTTTCGAGGCGGCGCGGGGATGTCGAGGTCTCTCGCGTGCATGTTCTCGCATTGCAGGGTACTTGACACGAGAAAAACATGTTTACGCGTATACGTGGATCCATCGAACCGGCCGGTCATATGCCAAGGCGCGCGCAGCCGCTTCTCGTAACTGCGGGTCTGTCCGAAATAAATAGATAAAAATAGAGTAAACGCTGCCCACTTCGGACCAGAGTTTGTTGGGAGTGTACTTAACGCAGTATAGCTGCATGCGTCGTTGATGGCGTTGCCTGAAGTCGAGCGCGTGCTGGCAGGCAGTTTTCGTCAGGTTCATTTTGTTTCATCAGAGGCACATGAGCTTGGGCTTTGAGTATCGTTGTGCGCTTTGCTCGATCCCGTGGTGTCTATATGCCCCGGTTCACCTAACGATGGGCCACAGCAGACGCTCTGAGCAATCTTATAGTATAGACCCTTTTTGAAAAAAAACCGTCGGAAGGAGGCGCTGTTGGACAACTTACGTCCTCGCAAACTTCCGAGAAGACTATACTTTGTTTCAGCCTGAGTCCAGACGCAACCGATGCAAGGTGCTAATGGGACCAAACAAGTCACTAGGCCTTGTTCGTTAAGACTGGTTCAACGATGATAGAACACGTCCGGAAGCAGGACGAACACCAGAATAGTGCGCTTTTGACGCTGTCCGATTGGTCCTCATCTGCGTCAGAAGTAAAGCAATCCCCACCGATAACACCGGTTCCTGTAACGTACGTGATATATTTTATAAGGCCAGTTCCCCAGGTGGTTACCCAAAGGACCGGTTAGTGAGAGATTTGTCGGAGATCTTTCATTACTCCCGTAAGACGATCGATCTCCTCTTATACGTTGAATATCACAACGTACGGACCTCGCCAAAATCCCCAACTTCGTGATTACCGCAGAACGTCATCGTCCCACGAATTTCGACGTCAATGGGTTTGGAAAAGGCCCGTCGAAACGAATCAACCGGAAGTTCCTTGGGAGTCTGTACACTCCGTTTGACTTTAGGTACGACAGCAGCCGATAGAAAATATCCTAATGGTGCAGGCGAGCTGGTGATTACTAACCATGTTACATTAACCTGAGATAGGGTAGAGAAGAAACATCAAAACGTAGAAGAGGCAGAAAATAGACAGGACGACGTCTCAAACTCGACGTCGTCGAGTCTAATTTCTGTCTCTTCTACGTTTTGATGTTTCTTCTCTACCCCAGTCACTGAGTTAATCTAACATGACCAGCAGCCGATACTCCGATCTGACGTAGGCAATCAAGCAGCGCCAAAAGTGCATCATCACGGTCCTCGTCGCCTTTGCTGGGTTTGCTATGCGGAGCGCGAGTTCGTCTGCTTCTTTTGCAGGCGGTTGCGGTGACGTCAGAACGACCCCGAACTGCTGATTGTACGATAATGGGTAGACTTTAAGACAGCTTGCTTTCGTGTCTACCCACTATCCTCCAAACAGAGCCAGTCAGAGCTCGGCGTCATTCTGACGTCACCGCCACCCCCTGCAAAGGAAGCAGGCGAACTTGCGCTCCGCATAGCAAACCCGCAAAGGCGACGAGCGCCGAGACGATACACTTTGGAAGCTGCCTGATTGGTCAGAACGGATTCTTCGTGTCGGCTGCGGTCTAGTCTAAACGAAGTATAGCCAATCCAGCGCTATGACCAGATCACGTGACCTGCGGTGCACGGCGCTGCGAACCCTTCGGATGTCACGTGACGCTTGCACCGCGTTGTATATTGTTGCTTCGTTGGCTCGTAGCGTCCTGTACGGGTCGTCGTATAAGGTCAAGCGTAGTATAGAGGCACGCGACTAAACGGAGGCGGGATATGTCTACTGAGCGCGCGCGCGCGCTTTGCGCGTTACCAGCTGTCCGTCACGTGACCGAGCGAAATCTAACACTGCGGCTGCTCACGTTGGAGGTGCCGTGTTCGAGCGCTGTGGAACGCGACGCGGTTTCGTTCAACGTAACGTTAGTTTCATTGAAAAAGAAATGAAGAAAAGGTAGTTGTATTTTGAGGGCCGCTAGACCCATAACTCGCATTGTTACACTTTAAAAATACACCTGCTTTGTATCTCGGTTTTATGGGTGCCATATATTACGACGAGGCTTCTATCTCGCGACCGTCGCGCGGGAAGACTGGGGTAATCCGACAAAGCTCTGTCCACACAGGCCTGTCATGCGGCGTCTGACAACCGCAAGTTTGGCGCATGTGGCTTTCGTCACATCTGCTGGGTGGCAACACTGCCTCTCAGCCCTGTTCTGGAACCTAGATTCGGGAAATTGGACGGATGACGGACACCACTTCTTGACGGACTTGTGCGGTGCTTATATTGCCTTCTTTCTTAGCTTATATAATACACATGGTGTTGTCGAGTTATTTTGCCTCGTGATGTTTTACTGTGACAATTTGTTTTTGTGCTTATACGTGATATAGTATAGACTTAGTTTACCGCTGTTAACTGTGCACTGGAGACTACGCGCTCGGCGGGTTAACCAGTCGCCCGTTTTTCATCGCCTGACCCCATTCTCTGCGCGAGAGTATGCGCAGGAACCGTGATCATGTGGTGCAAGACCGATGTTTGACTTCTCCAGCCAGCACGTTGTCTCGTTTTTTCGCAGCGCACCTACTTGACGATGGGCGTACCATTATTCCCTTGAGGGTGGAATTCCCGTAAAGTGTAAATGTAGGTTCACTCAACCTATTTTCTGGAGCTGTCCAACTAGAATGATAGGTTCTACCAATCTTCTGGGAGTGTGAAACCAGGAGAGAGTTTATATCAACCTGGTGTTTCTATCTCCAAGAAGTGTGGAAACCTGACTTGCGTTGCGCTTTTCTTCTTCTTCGTAGCAGGTTGGCAGAACCAGCGCGACATCACGTGCTGCATGCTGGGCCAGATCGCGGGCGACAAGGGATATCACTGCTTCGCCAAGTTCTACGCGGCGCGTCTCCTGATGCGCAACCGGAACCGGGCCCACAACCGCAAGATGAGCTTCTACGGCCGCAACAGGATCCCGGACTACGGCCGCAAGGTCATGCGCACCTTCGAGCAGTGCGTGGTAGGCGACCGGGGAGTCATCTTCCACAAGTGCTGCCACCTGGTGGCCGTCGAGAGGCGGGACCGGATTCGTTACAACACCACCCACCAGGCGGAGCCTTCGACTTCCGGCGAAGCGGCGACGACCAACATCACTTCCGGTGCCACGGTCGAGCACCACCATCAGCACCATCATCATCAGTGATATTTTGCACTCGCCACGTTGCAGACAAACCCAAACGCATGCACACTTGCCCCCCCCCCCCCGCCCCTCTCCACAAATACTTCACCCCAACACCGCCTCAACGATTTTTGGAAGTTTCTCCATTTGATTAGACGTAGTACTCATGTACGGTTTGCACGTGACGTCATGGCACCATGCTGGTGGTCATCCCCGATTGTTCTCGCGGAGGAAAACAAATTCGGTGGTGCGAAATGTATGCTACAGAAGCTGTCCTATCAGCAGCAAGGCCATCACAACAGTCGCTGGCGTGACGCAATGCAAGCCATGCATATACTTTTTCATCATCTAGTTGAAACATAGCCTCCTGGAAGCCTCAGAAGTGCAGACGCGACGCTTCGCTATGGTTCCTGGTATGCGTCTCCGACCGGTGTGTGTACCGCGTCCAAAAAAGTGGTCCCTCGATTTCCACCTGATGACGTCATAGGTGCGTCGTGCTGTCGCCGTCACGATTCTGGCGGTGTCACAACAGCTGTGATGGATGTGGCAGACGGATGTTCTGCTGCAGGTCGCTGTCCAGCTTGGCAGCCCACGAAGGCTTGGGTAGCCAGGTTGTTGGGGACGCCATGACGACAGCGACACTCGCGTTCACTCTTCTTGTTGCCGCAATTTCTCTAGCCAACCACAAGGATCGCGACATCCGACAGCGTGACATTTCGGCTTTTGGTACATCATTCGTTGCCACTTCGGGACCTCTTTCGATGCATAGGCAGAAAAATGGGACGCTAAACTGACCAGTCAGAGACGCGTTCCAGACACCGTAGCTGCGCTAAGGGACAAAGCCAACTTTCTTAGCGAAACGTTGTCTGCCAATTCGAGGCTTTCAGAAAAGTTTTTTTTTTCAAGTTCTTTGTACCAGCTTCAACTAAGTGCCTTCGTGCTTTGTTCTGTTCATATTAACACTGACAGTGCGATGGAAGCGACAAGGTGGCTGTACCAATCAGCCGTTGTCCCTCGACTCACGTTGTCGCTTTTCCTCCACGTGGTGATCAACACCACCTATAGCAGGGGTCAGGTTAAGAGTTCACGAGTAAGCTCCTCCCACTTTTCACTTTCGCAGGGCTAACGCTGGAGAGGAGGTCGCTTTCTCTCCTAGCGTCCGCTCTGCTAAAGTGGAGAGACGTAGGAGGAGCTTCCCTGAACTTATCACCTGACACCGATTCTGGAATAACCAAAGCCCGTACCACTACGTATAGCATTTCGACGTCATCACAGTGAGATTCAGCGCATATACAAATCAGACAATAGTACCGCGTCAGCTTGGTTTGTACTTGTCTTCTGAACGACGTTCGGCGACGGGCTGGGGTCCAGTTGCTGAGTCGGCGCTATCTGGAGTGTGATGACGTCACGTGGAGGGAGAGCAGTATGTTTGCAGGCTTGGATTATACTAGGTGGTGCTGGTGCCGGGATGGAAAAAGTGCTGTGACGTGGCGCAGTGGGCAAGTGCTGATAGGTCCAGCAGCAAATATTTCTACAACACTGTTGCGTGATACACGCTTGATACCTACAGGGTATAGAGGTGCCCAGAAGGACGAGTTGAAGTCGAAACAGACTGGAGGTTCACACGGGAATGAAACAAGCAGATGAAGTTGTAACTGTTCCCACTGGCAGGTAAACGTTTGTAGTTTGCTTTCGATGGTGTGCCAATCAGCTTCACGGGACGTGCTTTTCCCTGCTTCGTGTAACATTCGAGATTGTTCATATATCAGGTGGGGGATGAGAAGATTAAGGAGTATGCTTATTGGAGGAAAGAAAAAAGAGAAAAAGAAGGAAGAAATTGCGCTAAACTCGACGTGGGGACCAATATCTTTTTTTTTATGGGAACAGAGTAATGCAAAGGAGGCTCCACAATCGACTGCCAGTCAGCGCGACTAGTGGTCAAAAAGGGCAACTTTAGGCAGTACCTGGCGCCCGAACAATCGGATACGAGCGTTGCATCACAGTTCAGATGCTCGAGATCGGAATCAACGGATGTGGCCGCGGAACACCGCAGAGTTGCGAAAATTCCGCCCATGATCTTGTCTGCGTTTTCAATCCAAACTTGACGAGCTCGCATACTATCTTAGATGTTCTCCACAGTGCCTTTGTTTCGAGAGATATGACAAAAATAAAAGTACAGATTATAATTGTTTTCTTTTTTTCAGTATTTCGCCAATGTTTCCTTGTTTGTGTGTTTATGTTATGTATATTATCATCTGTATATTGTTTTTTCCCAATGCCACCATACATTGCAACACTCAGCTTACAGCTTCTATGACTCTTACTGAAATAAATTCTGAGTTTTGGAGGCGCCTTAGCACCGAGAATGTATTTTAAGTATACTATATAGTTGCCATCATTTCAACGTTACCAAGCCAAGTGTAAAGAAACGGTTTCCGGAACCTTGGTGCCTGCTGTTCTTTTCTTGTCGCAAAAAACGGTTCTTATTTGTTTGTGTACTTAGAATTATCGTGATGACCGAATCGTAAATGGCCGATTCTTGGTCGGTGCAGTATGTATGAGGTGGCAACGACGCTAGAAACGAAAAGCAGTGATATTGAAGTACTGTGAACATGTCAACTTTTCATGTTCGACAAGTTTTCTATTTAGGTGATCAAAGCAAGGAGAGATACATATTGGCGCGAGAAGTCAGGTCCGGGAAGCAATCATGCATGCTTCATGTTTTTAATGTAGCTCTGAAAAGGTGGCGTTGGCTGTCGAGCAGAACACATGTGCAGGCAAATCGTTCCTGAAAACCTCCCTTCCCCCCCCCCCCCCCAAAAAAAAAAAGGATTTTTGCGCATGTGCAGTAGCTTTTTGTAGGATAAGGCCCTTGCTTAAAGCGACGAATTGGTGTACCACCCACACTTGACTCTGATGTCACGCCGGTGCGAGTTTGGTGTCTGGGCATGCGCAGTGCTGGTGCGGGCAAACGTGGACTTGTACGTGAACAGCGTGTTAGCTTGTGGGCGTATAAAATTGGGCATGAGTTCAAACAGGAGTGAAGGTTAATGCCGATTGATGTGAAGTCCCCAGCCAGCAAACTTACTCTTTTCCAGAGTACTAGCTCTTATTAAGTGAGACGGCGCAAGTACGAGAACTGGGGATGCGTGGCTGATCGATCACATATTTTTGTCAGTAACGTTGCTCTATGCTCTTGTGCCCCATTAAGACGGCCAGCATAGAGGTGAATTTTAACATAGGTTCCTTTGCAAACGGCAAATCAGGTCGCGATTACGTGCCACGCAGGGAAAATCGCGAACTGATTCGTGGCTGACCATAAAGGACCCTTGGCTAAAGAGACATTTATGATATCGTGCGAATGGGGTGTTTGACTAGTGTGATGGTTATGTTGTTACCTCCATACAGTTATAGTTGCTGGGTCATGCTTGGGTGTTTTTGATTTTTTTGTGCAGAGAGCGCCTCAGGTTTACTAGTCTAACTGAGGTCACTTGCGGCATGACCCCTTTAGGCACATATTGTTTGCTTTGTTGGTTTGTGTGCTCCGGTGGGCCTTTCCACCGGAGTGCTGTTGTCGTTTCTTTATTGTCAAAGACCAGCGATGTTTGTTGGTCATTATAGCTACGTACAGGATTAAGGTAGACGTCTAAATTTCTGTCTAGTTGTTTGTAAACTTTGTCACATATACATACAAAATATATTATTGTAAATTCCATCAGAGAGAATTTTTTTTATCGTAGTATAACGCGAATGTAATATTGAACGCCATTTTTGACGATCGCGAGGCGTTTAGAGTTTTGTGTTCGCACATTGTATGGACGTGAATGATTTTTCTCTGGTATGTATCCACTCGTAAATGTCTTGCCCGAGGATAGAGAGAAATCCCTGAACCATCTTATTTGAATCGCAATTTCATATATGTCATATGTATGTCACAAATGTAACATGCAGTCACAAGTGGGCTTGCGTGTAATAAACGAGTCAAAATGTTCTTGCATTTGCATCGCAACAAATAATAAATCATTTGCATTATTTAGAAAAAAGAACTTCTTTTTCGTTGCAAGTTTCGAAACATTTGGGCTGAATCAATTAGCTATTCAAGGTAAGTGATCAAGGATATATCTTGTTCAAATGGCGCCGTCGCTTGCCGGCGTAGAATAGCTCAAATCTTCCCAAGTGGTTCCAGCACCAGAAAACGTAATAAATGTCATAGGGTTCGAGCGCCAGCTTGAGACGTCGATGACCAATAAAATACCCCATTTATCAACATACATTGAACCCACAGCGTTACACCTTCCCCTGTACAGGGGTATGTAGCTTCCGCTAAATAAGGAAACTTCAGTAGAGCAAAGAAATATTGCCTTTCACGAATTTGACAACGTCTTGAGTCAGCTGAATGTCAGATGTGGTTTGATGCCAATTTCACAGCCTCGAGAAGAGAAACTGTGTACCTAAAGGTGCATTAAAGAAGCTTCTGACCTCCACTTTTATGGCACTACCTAGATCTACGTGCTCTAAGAAGCCAAAAGCATATCTTTAGCATGCATTCGCTTTCCTGTGAGAAACAAAAAATAATCATATGGTTCTTACGCTGACAATTGGCGGCTTTTCCGCGGGGAGGCAGACACCCAGAGCGATTAAATAGCGCTCTACGGCCTTCAATCTTTCTTTTTTTCCCAATTACTGTACGATTTATTACGTGCTTTTTAATATTTTACAACTTAGTTCTCAGATAAGCCAACAAGGATTGGGTGTGGGACGCGGCAGTAGGGGTACAGGGGAAACAAGGTAATCTAACAAAAATCACTATTTGTATGATAAAAAGAACACCGTTATTTTGTTATATTCATATTGCTTCCACTATTAGCAGCTACAAAAGCACAGAAACGAGTGGTACCTACAACTAGCTGCAAGAAACCTTATCGGTTTGTATCGACACTGTCTTTGATTTACTAAGAAATACAATTGAGAAAGTTCCTTCGAAGTAACTTCTTTCCTATATATCTTTTTCGTATTTCCTCTGTTCGTTTCTTAATTCGCATTTTTTTTTCTTCGACATTTGAGGGTTAGGAGACTTTATCTTAAAGGGTAACTCCGGTATATTTCCTCGATTTTAGGGTTACGGCGGTTTTTAGTGAGGAAGTGTTCTTAAATTTTAAAATGTCAGCTTTTTTTCTCTCGATGATTTGTGTAGTTTTGTAGATATCCTATCTAAAATATTTCTGTTTTGGCGGTCTACGGCGAAACCGAAACTACTGGCTCGAGCAGGATGGCAACTCTTGTGAACGTGGCTGCATGGCCATCGTGTTACGCTAAGTTCGTATTGCGGTACCGCAACACGTACGACTGGCCGATACTCCGCGTCACTGGTGTGCAGTGCAGGCGAAGGCAACGCCAGGCGAAGAAAGAAAGGGCGAGTGCTAGGAAGGCGGGACGGGAGAGGAGGGCAATGGAGGGCGAGGGGAGAGAGGAAGAGCACTAGGAAGTCATTAGAGAGGAGCTCAGGTTTTTCTCCTCCCCAGCCCCCCTAGTGCTTGCTCTTTCTCCTTTCCCTCGCCTGGCGTTGCCCTTGCTTGTACAGCACGTAACAATACCCGTTTTAGATCTCAAGAACCTTAGTAAAAAATGTCCAGCTTCTAGCGGAGCATTACTGATTCCCCCCTTCATGTGGATATTGATAATTAAGAAATATGTGGGTGCAATTTAGATTAGATGCATGTTAGCTTATCAAGACGTACATGTTCCAAACGCCAAAAGCATCGCTTTTTCCTCCGAACAACCAAATCTCGTAAGAACTATTTCGCGCCGCGTATGAACAATGTGCAAAACTTGCTTTTTTCTTGAGGTGAAAACGGGTATAGTCGGAAGGCCAGTTCCGATCAGTCAGGTAAGATGCTACGGTTGTTTTACTGCTTGGTTTTGTAGATGGCAAACGTCTGTAGCAACTATTAAAAAAACACTGAACATAAAAAAAATTTTTTTTGTACTTAATTAGACAGGCATGCCTCGAAACTACCGTTCATCGAAAGAAAAAAATTTTGCCCATTATTTATCCTACAATGCGAATTTTTCGATTTGCGGGCGAAACCGAAATTGTACCCTCTGGGTCAGTGGGATGATGATGATAGCTTTTGTACCCCGGGAGTGTGCTTTCCGAAAAAGGGGATTGGCCAGCTTACTTGTACGGCTCACTTGAGGGGTACGAAAGCTATCATCATCATCCCATAGGGGTATAATTTCGGTTTCGCCCGCACTTCGAAAAAATTCGCATTATAACATAAATATTGGGCAAAACTATTTTTCTTTCGACGAACATTTGTTTTGAGACATGCCTGTCCTAATTAGGTATTAAAATATGTGGGTTCAGTGTCCCTTTAATACACATTCAAAAAGTGGCTGGCCGAAAAGCGAGTTTGCCACTATGAACGCAGGCTTATCTTCCTTGAAGAACAACAACTTTGGTGGTGTACAATGCACGTTGCAGACGCATTGTGAAGCTAATCGTAAGCTCTCGCGTTGAGCAGGAACGGACTAAACCATGGTCGCCAGTGAATGCAACCTTCGGCACCACGACGCGTTTGAGCGAGCAGGGAGAGAGAGAGAGAGAGAGAGAAAGGGAGTCAAATAATAATCTTCGTGCGCGATCGCCGAAGAGCACTTATAGACTACGGCCGCTAAAACATGACATAACAACTAGAAATCGTCCCCTGGGACGGCTAAAAACTCAACGTAAATACACAGTGAAGAGTAAAAAGTGGCCAGTACCAGCAAGAAACCTCCTTCAGGACGAAGGACTTCGGGGCTCAAGGTTGCTGCGCAAACAGCCAACCCGCTGGATGTCCGCTGAGAAGCTGGTGATAGCATTTTTAATATTTTTTTTTTAGAATGGATATCGGTTTCCAATTAGTGTAATACTTTGGCAGTGCTCGTATTTAGTCTCCGTAAATCGATATCAGTAATTTACTTTGAATCGACTTTTGACTGAAGTTAATTTAAAAAAATTTCTTCGAGTAACTTATTTAATATCTTTCGCACGCAATATCTTTTTGCCGTCTCTCCGTATTTTGTATTTATAAAGGGTTCAAATTCTGTTTGGTCTTATACTATGTCCTTCATAATTTGCACTGAAGTACATGAAATAGTATCACAAATTCGCCTGAGCGTTTTTCTTTTTCGCCGCCGCTGCGCTGCTATTTTGGCAGGCTCTGTTTTCTAGACTTATCTTGCGATAGCTTGCTGTCGGCATCTGTACTGCGGAGAGTGCAGCACCCAGGAAGTAAACCTTGTGGCGTACTGGCAAGGAAAAAAAAATTAAGACTTGCAAAAACACGAACATCATTTATTGAAAGATTGTAATAGAAGTATGAGGAAGCTGTTCGATGGTTTGGTTTTAGATGTGTGGAGTAGTTGGCTGTTGTATCTACGATCTCGGCGATGGCGGTTCAGCCCTTGGGGAGTAATCTGGCGGGGGCTGGCCAAGGTCTGGGTGACTGCTGAATGCAGCTTTATGTCCTGTCTTCATGCAGGTTGCCGGTCCGGCACAGAGCGCCGTCTTCAAGGCAGCTGACGGTGTTATAAACAAAGGATGATAATAGTTCCTCCTGTAGATATTGTTGCGCTTCTTTTTTGTACCGCATTGTATACTCAAGCTCATCTCTCACGTGCCTCAATATTTGAAAGAAAAAAAAAAGTTCCCGTGCAGTGCGCAATGGCAGGCGACATTTTTGTTCGATACATTTCGGGTTGGTGTGGTTGTAGTAGGACAACACATTTATTGGTGTTGTCCTACTACAGTAGGACAACACCAATAATGTGTTTGGTAGAGCGCTCCACCTGCAATGGAGAGGTCCCGAATTCGATACCCGGACCAGGCGAATTTTTTCGGTCGCGCACCACACACCTAGCTGTGTTTGGAGATTTGTGTTTGTCCTTTGTCCCTCTTGTTCCCCTTCTCCAGGGATTTTTTTCGTCATTCGACCATTATTGGGTCCAAAATATCACAACTTTGCCGTTGCCGAAACCAGCAAGGGTATCGGGTTGGAATTAAGAGGCACGAGCTGGTGTATAAGAACGCGATTGGTTGCGTGGCCGTGGCTTGGGCAGACGATGCATCAACATTAACTACAGACCGCATAACAACTACAGGCCGCATAACTACTAATCGATACCTTACGAAATTTACACGCATCGGTGAAGTTAACATATTAAGTAAATTTCAACACAAACGTTATTGGCAAAGCGCAATCGCGCTTTGCCAATAACTTCTTTGTTGAAATTTACTTAATAAGCCTCCTCAATCAATCGCTGATAGCTTCCGCAAACGAGTCGGCGCCGCGCAGCGGTGAAGAAGCGAAACGGAGAAACGGAGAGCTCTCACCCTTTCCAAATGCGTGACGAAGTGTGTCGGCGCCTGGCGGTATAAACGTGACACACACACACACACACACACACACACACACACACACACACACACACACACACACACACACACACACACACACACACACACACACACACACACACACACACACACACACACACACACACACACACACACACACACACACACACACACACACACACACACACACACACACACACACACACACACACACACACACACACACACACACACACACACACACACACACACACACACACACACACACACACACACACACACACACACACACACACACACACACACACACACACACACACACACACACACACACACACACACACACACACACACACACACACACACACACACACACACACACACACACACACACACACACACACACACACACACACACACACACACACACACACACACACACACACACACACACACACACACACACACACACACACACACACACACACACACACACACACACACACACACACACACAGAAAAAAAAAGAAGAAAGAAACGAGGTCAGAAAACGTGCGCCCGAACTTTTCACATATAGCCTCCTCATCTATGCTCCATCCGCTCTTGCATCTTCGGCCATTCCTTATTGCAGCTCTTCTTGAAACATAGAGACGTTAATGAGCGACGTCTATAGCTTTCGATGCTGCCGACATTGCATCTACCTAAAAAAAAGAATGTGACCGCTCGTCACCTTTAGACTTTCCTCCACGTTGCGGTTAATATTGCCTCAATTACCGTGCGGCTTTTTTTCTTGTTGGCTGCCAGACAGGGTTGCCTGCGGCTTATTAGTCCGGGAATAAGCGCGCCTGGACCGGCTCATTACGCGGATTGTTGAGGAAGGTTTCACCCACATTCCTGAGCGATGCGTCTTTTATGCGGGGTGAGGATGACCATAGCGTAAAAGTGGAAAATAGACCTTTTTTTCAAAAGGGAGCGCCATCTAGGAGCTGCTGCGTTAACTCCCCGAGTTCGTCATTGTTTGGGCACGTCCTCTTTTCACGCATTGGACGCGAGGGCTGTCTCGGCGTTCGGCGTGAGCTCTGCTCGGCCCGTGTCGAAAAAAGTGCTGCGTCAGAGTTTGGCGAGGACTCGGATCCAATTACACGCTTCGTCGCCAACAAATGGCGACGCCCAATGTTGCTCGTTAAGCTTTGAAAAGAGTCCATGTCCGAACGTGAGTTGGAGTGTGCGAATCATTGGGTGCTCCCGTAAGAGCCTTGGTCCCCATTAATGAAGCACCGGATAAACACTAATGACTGGCACGTATGCAACACCTTGAAAATTAAAAACAAACAAACATATTTTATAACACGGGCCGGAGGGACCGGTTATACTAGGGTGCCTACATGTTTTCGCTCCGCTTTAGGGTGGCGCCAACTTCTTGTTACCCTTTCCCAGATCCTCTCCCACCGCCATTTTTTCCCACTTCTTATTTCGCTAAATGTACACAACGTTGAGTTTCTGTAGTCTCGAAACACCGGCAACACTGTGAGACCACTTCCGTTTCCGTTCATGAGAGGAGTCGGAGGCTCAGCGGGATGGCGGTCGTGGTGGCTGTCGCTCTCTTTAGTCGGGTGTTTCATATTTTTAAGTTGCGAGGAGGAAGTGTGCGTTGCTTTTAACGAAACGCTAGTTCCCGCGACAAAATGAAACGCATCAAACCGGCATCGCACGCCGGAGCTTCGCCGTTGGAACGAGAGCGGTGGGCGCTCCCGAGCCCTAACGAGGATTAGCGGCGTAGTGCGAGCGCACGACCGCTGAGTGTAACAAAATGGTCAACGAAAACAGCGCAGGTTGCCATGGTGACGAGGTAGGCAACACTGGCTTGTCGGCAACAGGTATCACAAACGTTGTCGACACCTCAAACAGCGGAGCGGCGGAAACATGTAGGCACCCTAGGTTATACACTTGATCTACAAACGCACACAGCAGCAGCAGCGTCAATATTTCTTTTTGGCATCCAAATCAAGTCTTTAAATCTTGCAGGTTAGTACTGGATAATATTGAAATATACGCATGTTGACACTGCTGCTGCTTAAGTGCTGAAGTGCTGATAACTTCATACTGCTGTTTGAATAACGAGTGTGTCGAACCCGGAATTGTGCGTGTTATGTAACAAGCCATTGCCAGGAGATAACATGTATTGGACATGCTCTGATTGCGGATATGGCAATCACGTAGGATTCTCTTCCGGAGAAAGTAGTTCCAATGATAACGGTAAAAGTGAAAAAAATAGATATATGGAAATGCCAAACTTGCACTACTGCGAAAAACCGAGGAGGGCAAAACCATGACCAATAGACGGACCTACAACAGCTCAATCTCGTAAATAAAAACACTACTACAAAAAGAAAAAAATATTGCTGAAAGTGTGACAGTAAATGAGAAACTAGACTGCCTAATGGCAATCAAGGATACAGTCGTTAAAATTGAAAGGTCAGTTCAACTCCTGTTAGATCAGTAAGATTAGAAATGATGGATCAAAAGCCCCAAAAAATTATCTAAAAAAGGTAAAAAAAACGGGTGCGAGGAGTTGAGGAAAACAAGGACAACCAGGAAATGAGCGGATTAGAAAAAGAAGTTAACAACCGTGAACTCAACCGTACTCTAGACCAGGGGTTTCTAAACGTTTTGGACGGGAGTGCGGACTAGGGATCTGTCGCGATCTCAAGGGCCGGAAAATAAAACGATACAGTTTAAACGAGGAAATACTCAAGGAATAAGCCTAAATGAGTATCTAAATACAAAAACCTAAACTGCAGCAGAAATTAAAATGGTAAGGTTGTATATTGCTTATACTGTACATTTAAACATATATAATACTTTTTTTAAATTCAATATGTTACTAATCATGACGTTAGAAATTAATTGCGACCCAGAAAACTCAGCAGGCATATAAATCAAAGTGCATAAAAACTTTAGCATGTTCACACGGGATAGTACACTTATAAGGATGGTAGATCTGATGATATGCAATAGTTATCACACATAGCAGTAAGCACGCAATACATAAGAACGCGGAGGAATCTTAACATATAATTACACAGACATGAAACGGGACTTCAAGTCGTGGTCATCACTATGTACAACAAAGAATATGGCAAGCGAGGTTGCGTTTTTACGCAAATTTCTCTTAATCTTTCTGATATCCTCGTTTACGGTTTTGTTGCGTGTTAGGCACGGCGCCATTTGTTTAACAAGCGCTTATTTTTTGGCGTGGTAGCAACCCTAATCTAGGAATCTCTAATCTAGACGACAGAACGTGGAGATTCACAGACTGCCGTCCAGTGCAAACGAGAACCTCTTCTCAAGTTGAATGACCTTGCGAGGGAGTTACAACAGAACTAGTCGTGATTGAAATGAAGGGCCTCTGCCACAAAAAGTAGGAAAAACGCCAACCGTGCTAATTCGTGTTTTCTTTTTTTTGTTAACTTCTAGCAACTAACTTGCGGTTAGTGGCTAGAAAAAGGCAAAGCCTAAGGGACGTCCAATTTGATATCAGGATTGTTGACAACTTGACTGCCACGAGCAGGAGGTTTCTTTGGTTGTTGAGGGCAAATGCCAAAGAGAAGGGGTATCAGTTTGCCTGGCAAACAAATTGTAGCTTGTTCGCGCGTAAAAAAGCAGGGGGACCGTGAAATAAAGCCTGAGTGCGAGGCTGACCTGGACAGGATGGTGTGAAAAGAATACGAGTCACGAGACGTACTTTGTCTGTTTTTTTTTCTTTTATAATGACGAAGGCAGTGATAACTTATGACGATCGGACGTCTTTTATCTTCTTCACAAGAACATCTTGTTCTCAACAAATATATGCTATACTTTCTTTTTATTTAAACGCTATAAGTGTTAGCGACAAACACAATGACGTTGACATGTTTCTGAACTCTTTAAAAAGGAAATTCGATAATTTTACTTTCATAGAAACTTGGTTTACAAGCACGAATGATTCTCTAGGTTTCACAGGATGTAAGGGTTCCGAAGGGGGAATGCAGAACTAACAGGAAAAGAGTGAAGTCTTTCTTTAAAAAGGCGAAAGCCTTATATGTCTCGTCGTTCAGTGGACCTACAAAGTCCTTGAGCGAAAACATGTGGGCGACACGAAAGGTACCAAAACGTTTCAGTGACCACTCGGGCGAATTGGACGCAATCGGATTAAAAAGGATAACAAAGCGAATTAAGAGGAATCAAAGTGAATGAAGAGGAATTAAAGCGAACTGAAGAGTAACTAAAGAGGAGTAAGAGTAATCAATGGGAATTAAGAAGAACGATAAAGAATATTAAGAGGAATCAAAGTAAATCATGTGTCTGTCTTCAATGCATCGGTACTTAGGTTTTCGCATTCAAGTCTTCTTAGGAATAACATAAGAGACCCTGTGAAATTTTTCGTGATAACCTTAATTAGCAAGTTTTGTTTGAATACTGAAATACTAATTTTATATAGGGATTCCTTGTTGTCAAATGTCGAACCTAAAAAATGTCGTCAATAACCCATTGACGAAGTTTTTTTTTAGGTTTATTAAGAATGTTCTGGGGCATGTATCTTTACTTGCTCTTTATATCGTTTTAAAAGAAGATTGAGGGGGCAGGTGAACTGGAGACACGGAACTGGTGAACATAATAAACTGGAGACACGGAACTGGTGAACATAATAAACTGGAGACACGAAACAAGGGCGTACACCGCAACGTCTCTGACACAGCTAAAAAGTTTTAATCACATCAACCTCGCTTTATAGCCACGACCCTAAGTCACCGCGAAAGCCACGTGGTCAGTATCAGTGTTATTTCTTTCCCAAACGAGAACGAACCCACACCTCTGAACCCACTTCTACCCTACAGGGTCAACCTCTCCAACAAAACAATCTCTTCCACTTCAGCAATACTTTCACTCCAACAAGGACACACTTCCATCATGCAGGGTACAACTCTACAACAGACAGGACAAGTTCTCAAGCTACACAATGACGAATTCTGGAAACCAAAGCCCAACCAAGCCAAACACACACGTCCACTTTCCACACGACAAAACAAAAACCCAACAAACTAAAAAACAAACAAAAACATTTACAGTTGGAAAAAAGTCCGCACTTCTTTTTCCAACACCACAGAAGGAACACTGACACCATTTCCTGTGGATGTGATTGTAATATTTTCCTTAACTACGCCCTTGAATTGTTTTAATAGGCGATTTCAATATCGAGCTGAAATCACCATTTGGTGGCAGCCCTTAACTTCTTGATAATGCTATGCTATATAGATGCCATAGTATGATTCACTTGCCAACTAGAATGACGTCGAAAACAGAAACGCTAATTAATCTCTGCCTTACCAATTGCCATACTGAGGCTGCTCGTACCTTATCTTGTGATTTAAGCGACAACCTTACAATTTGCTTGTGTTTCCTGGTATCGAGTATAAACTGGGATGCGGTACTGAATGAAAAGTACTCCAGTAAGTCGTATGTTGCGATTTTGTACCTTTTAAAAAAGTGCTATGAAGTGTCTTTTCTATGGCAAGAATTTAAAATGTTTAAATAGTAAAACAAAAACCTTGGATTTATATACGACTTGTACAAGTGAATTAAGGCGCGTAATAAGCTATATGGTAAGTTCTTTAAGAAAAGAGACGTCGCTGTACTACGAGAGCTCAGAAAGGTGAAAAACAGACTGGGTGTGGATATTAAAAAAAAGCAATCGACTGTCACAAAAATGAGTTCGGCAAGATATATAGAAACCTTAAAAAAATATGGCAAACTGTAAATGAACTTCGTTGCAAAGCCGGTACTGTTGTCCCAAAAGAACTTACAATTGAGCAGGTCGCTTATTCTGGTCAATCTTTGGAAGACAAGATGAACACTCACTCTTCGATATCGGGCTCGTCCACTTCATCTCCCATCTAATCTTGTTACAATGCGAAATAACTCAATATATTTAGCACGTACAAATGAAGCAGAAATAAATACGGTAGTTTAATACCCAGGTAATAGGCTGCCTGTGGTGAGGGCGGTAGATGTTCTAAGTCAATTAAGGCATTTGCATCTTTTATATGTTTTCCACTCTCACATATCTGAAATATAATTCTTAGTACCGGCATCTTTTCCGAGAAAATGAAAAAAAAGCCCAAGTCTGTGTAATTCATAAAGGTGGTTCACACAATAATTTAAACAACTATATGGACCGTAGTAAGGTGGATCGTTGAGCTATTTGGTAAAAGAAAGTAATTAGTCATTAGTTGTTTGTACAGTAGGAGGTTAATCTACCAGAACATGGCGACACTGTTACCCACTGTAGATGGGAAATTTGACCAGTGCAGTACAACTGCACGCCGGTACGATGCTTATTTAGATCGATACGGGCAGGGGTGGGGATTGAACCCAGGATCCCTGGGCTCTGCAGCGCGAGTTTTCGCTCCTCGTGCTCCGAGCTGGTGTGTGACAGAGCCACTAAATAAGCTATTCTTCAGAGTAACGACATTTCGGTCATCCTGGTGCTTAAATTCATGGTTGGAACTTGGCAGTTATCTGAAGCTTTATCTGAAATCGCAGGAAACGTTTTTGCCGTCCTCTAGAAATCTTAGAACAATTCGCGACGAGAGCAAAACGATATCACCTGAGCTTCCCTACCACCGTGTCTATGTATAAAGCTGAGGAAGTCGCATTTTTGAATTGTGACGATCGACAGTTGATGTTGTGTCTGCCCTGCCCAAGCTCCAAGAGGACGGCGCCCACTTGCTGATTGGGGAACGGAGTGCCAATACATAAGCGTCGCTCATTTAGTAACTCTAGTGTACGCTAGCCCACTGGGCCATCGATCCCCCAGCTAGTTGGTAGTTTTTGTACATGATTAGGGGAAAACTGCGCTATAAGACAAGGACAAAGAGGAGGAATATACATGACAGGACAAGCGCTGACTCACAACTATATTGTTTAGTCGAATAAAACGAAGACCAAACAAAATCCTTCACACTTGCGTCGGGCTCTGAAGAGGCCGTGGAATTCTTGCAGAAAGGTAGTCTCGAGAAGACGAAGGCTATTAGTACAGATGTCTATCTCTCATCTGGGTAAAGTCCACTTCACCTGGGTAAAGTGGACTGTGTCATCGACAGTGCACTTTGTGCCACTAAAGTTCAGAAGGTGGTCCGTTGATGTAGGCGACTTCCTGGTTCTTGAATATTTAAGCTTGCACAAGCAAGTGGACAAGGTAGTGATGATGTTCCCACAGTGTAGAGGGGGCCTCAAGTTCACCTTCGAGGTTACAAATGTCGATGTACTTCAGTTTTTGGACCCTTCTCTCCTCATTTAAGACCATCACGTTTGTTAGACCTGTTCTCCTGGCTCTAAGAAAGGCATGCATGACGTTTGACTACTGGTCAACCTATTCCAAGGTCATCAAAAAGGTATTTGCCTCTCGTGCCTGGGCGCGCTGATGAAGAAATTGTGCTTTTACACACTGGCAGACAGCTTCAAAACACAAATTAGCAGGCTGAGAGGAGCAGGACCTTTATTTTCTGATGTGCAGGCACCTTGTTGAAGAGGCCGAAAGCTACGAAACGCACTGCTATAAAAAAGAGACCTGTTTCATCCCTTGCCTTCACAGGACCCACAATTTCAAAGAATGTTGGAAAGCGATTCGGAGTTCCAGTGGTTTCTTCAGCCCCATAGAAAGCTAGTTTAATATGTGCTAGAGTAAATCCGAAGGCAGGGGGCGTGTCTAGACGCAAGTGCACCAAATAATATGAATAGCCAACTCGCCCAATCCTCCATCTTAAGATACACCAAGAAGCGTCAAGCCGTTTGTACCTTTTTCTTCGGGAGTTATGTACAAGGTTCCACCTCGTGCCGCAGCTACTACATTGGCCAGACAAGGCGGTGCCTGAACGGCAGGCTCAGAAAACACTCTTGGGCTCTGAGAGCCACATTTGGAGGACACCTTCCAATTCACTGTACAGAGTGACAGTGTTAATCGTCCTTTAACGACGCCGGAATTTTCGGGTAGACACAAGATCAAGACAACACAGAAAGTAATGGAGGCCTACCATATCATCAGCGGGGAAAGCGACTGTGTGAGACACGTGTCAGTGGCATTATGAGAAAAAGAGTTAGAATTTCTAAGGAGGACGATGAAGGTTCTGGCACGTGCCACCGTGAACTGGTGGTGGCAGGGTACTGGGTGACCTGCTATCATCGGGGTTGTGTGCCAGACGCACGTGTGAAAGATTTTTTGTTTTGTCTTTGTCTTTCAGTAAACCAGATAGTTTGAAGTCAGTATATGTCCTGTCGTGTATGTTCCTTCTCTTTGCTCTTGTCTTGTAGCGCTGTGTTTCCCTAATCATGTATAACTATATGCAGAACACAGGAATCCTGGGTTCAAACTCCACCCCTGCCCGTTTCGATCTGGATGAGCATCGTACGGGTGTGCGGTCACGTATCATTACTGCGTGGTGCACGTTAAAGACCCCAGGCTAGCAGTCGTCCTACACTGGCTAAATTTCTCATCTAGCTCATCTACAGTGGATAATAATATCGGCATGTTCTGGCAGACTAAACTCCCGCTGTTTAAACAACCAACGACTAATTTGTTTGTTTTTGTACAACTATAGACCTATATCTTTGCTTTCCATTTTTTCTGAAATAGTCGAAGGTGTTATACACAAGCGTGTTATTGAGTTTTGTGATAAACATAACATCATTACAGATCACCAGTATGAATTTCGTAAAGAGCGATCAACTGAAATGGCACTGCTTAATACATAAAAATATATATTGGACAACGTAGAAAATAAATAAATGTTTTATTCCAAGAATATTTTTAGAACAGAAAAGCCCTTGACTCCATAAACACGATATCTTACCAAAAACAAACAAACAAACAAACAAACAAACAAACACGTTCTTCATAATATGCATTCCTGACTAGCTGAAATTCAGTATGGCGTGCCTTAGGGATCGATTCTAGGGTCATTACTCTTTCTTTTATACATTATTGACATCGCGGATATCCCTAAAATGCATACCATTTAATAGCGGATGATGAAAATGTTTTCTTTTCTTCGCCAAATATTTAGATAGACTAGAAAGAGAGGAGAATACTTGGCTAAATCAACTAAATCCTCTAATCAGCTACAGCGAAATACATCCCAAACGAAATTTATAATTTTACAGCGAAATTAAACATAGTGGTAGAACAATTTATATATATTTCCAGATTTCGAGTATGGAATCCGTGAAATCATTTAAATTTCTTGGTGTATGTTTCCACAAAACTTTCATCTGGACAGCCCATGCGAATGATCTCAGAATATAATTGTTTCGATCAATAGTTTTAACTTGAAATGTTTCCTACCAAGGTGGTTGAAACAGAAACTTTATACATCGTCGAATAATTCGAAATTACAATATTGTTTAGTTGGCTTGGGGCAGGACAACAAGAAATAACTTTACACAATTACCTAAAGTACAAACACGAGCAGTTCGGTTACTTGATAATTGACTTCTGTTCCGAATCTAGCGCCTCTATTTGATCGAACATAAAATATTAACATTAGATGCACTTTTATGCTTTAGCAACCACAATTTCAATACATTCTCAAACAAACACTGTCTTTGCTAGCTTCTACGACAGATATCTACCTAAACAAACAAATGACGACCTAAGACATCAGAATTTTTGAAACCCAAATTTATAACTAATTACGAAAATAAACAACTTCTGATCAAATCCTGGATATTATCCACAAAGATATTCGCATCTGTCAAATGACCCATGCAAATCCTTCTGTTTCTTAAATTTTTTTTAAAGAATTATGTTAAGAATTATTTACTTACCTGTAATCCGTGGTGCAGCAACCTCGAAATGTTTGCCTTGCGAACTGTTTTTCCGTTCATTCCCCTGCCAAATTCGTAATCCTGAGGCCTGGGTACTGTATCGCGGTGGTTGAGACCTCGCCAGATGATTTGAATCGCCCTTTGTCCCTACCTTCTTAACACTTGTGCCAATATATATTTCAATCAATCAATCAGTAAACTCCGTTTCACTTCAAGTCCGACCTTACGATCCGATGGTGGTAATGAAGCAGCGCCAAAATGTATACCGTCACGGCGCCCTTTTTCGAGTGGTGTTTGTTACCTCTAGGCTAAACCAATGATACACAGAAAACAGGCCGGGCCAAGGCACATTCACTGTGGTTGATTGGTTTTTAATCGAGATAGCAAAAGCGCAAAGACGACGAGCGTTGTGACGATCCACGTTTTGGCGCGGCTTGATTATAGTTGGTTTCACCTTAAGTCCAGGCGCAGCCAAGGCTATCAGCTTGCGGTATACCCATCAGACAGCGTCAAAAGGAGCGCACCAACATATGGTGCTTTTCCTGTTTCCGTATGTGCTCTATCATCGCTGAACCATTCATGAACAGAAAAAAGGCCTATGGTGACTTGCTCTTTTAACGCGGCTTGATTGATCCCATTACCTCGCTGCGTCGGCTGCGTCTAGGCTTAAGTCCAGGCTTAAGTCTGGGCTTACGTCCAGGCTTAAGTCCAGGCTTAAGTCCAGGCTAGTCAGGCTAGGTCCGGAGCATTCTATATACCCGCGTGCTGCGTCAGCATTCGGGTATAGGCTATAGGACTTGAGTTCATTCAATGAGCATACGAGTCGTAGAGGAACCATGGTGCCTGGAACGCGTATCTGACTGGTGGTGCATACCGCGCCCCCCAAAAAAAGTGGTCCCTCGATTTCCGCCTTGTGACGTCATACAAGTATGGAAGCTGCCGCCGGCCGCGATCCTGGCGGTGTTACAGCAACGGTGGTGGATGTGGCAGACACCTGTTCTGCTGGAGGCCGCTCTGCAACTTGCCAGCCCACGGAAGCTTCGGCAGCCAGCAGACGGTTGGGACGCCGCTACGACAGCGACACTCGCGTTTGCTCGTGTTTTTATTTTTGCCGCAACTTCTACCGCCAACCACCAGGATCGCGCCACATCAGGCAGTACGACATTCCCGGATTCTGCGACATCAATTGCTGCGCACTTGGGACCACCTTCGATGCACGGCATGGAATAGGACGCTAAACGCGTCAGTTGGGGAGACGCGTTCCACATGGCACCGTATAGCTGAAAGCTGACGCTACGTTCGCGGAAATTAGGGAGTTTTAGGGAACCGTTTTTTGCACATCCCATACGGATACGATGGGCACTCCGGTACGCACTGCGCATGCGCTACCACAGAAGACTCCCATATGCGCAGTTCGAATCGGAGGCCCATCGTACAGTATCGGGTGTACAAAAATGGTTCCCTAAAATCCCTAATATGTCTTTTCCCGCTTGCCTCCCTCCGTAGGTGGTGAGAAAATTCGGCACTACGTCTTTTCTATCTAGGAGGAGGTGTCGGGAAACCTGGTGAAGTGAATGAGAAAGAGAGCGAAGAAACGAGTTTGTAGGAAGGATAGAAGGGAAAAAAAGAGGGACTTGGCTTTGAAACAAAACAGTAGCTGCAGTTTGTCGGCGAGGCCGGCTGACTCGAGAAAGTCGAGTAGGGAGTTTCGTATTTTCCGACGACGAGAAACGGAGCCGGTCGGGAAGATGTTGATCTCTTTTGAAGGATTGCCAATTTTGATCGTGGAGAGCTTGGCCAGCAGAGCGTGACGAGCGTTGCACTCGTGCAGCTGGATGTGGGCAAAAATGTCATTATCCGAGCTTTTAGGGCAGTCAATGAAGGCCGTGAGAGAGGGGACACGTTTGTGACCGTGGCACCGGTTACTAAATTCAAGTTGTTTTGCGACGAAACCGCGAAACAATTCTTTCTATTTTGACTAACTGATCTGCGCAGCACATCAGTTAAAAAGAAAAAAAAAGAACCCTTCACAACCATGACGCAAGTGCCAGTTCCTTGTTGGTGGCGGGCGCGAATACCTTACACACATACACACACATACAAACAACAGAAAGTGATGTAAGCTCAGAAACCTCTTTGATTAAGCAGGAAGTTGTCATGTTATAAAATATCTTCCAGAACACAAATCAATGCAACGCCAACAAACAAAAATCTTTAAGAACGCAGTAATAAAGCTCGAAAATCTCTTTCTTAAGAACACAGAGTGATAAAGATACGCGTAATTCAACCTCGGACAGTTTCTTTAAAACTGCAGTAATACGGTTTATATACATTTAAGAGCATAAAGTGATAAATCTAACGTCTAAGAACAAAGAGTAATATAAAGTTGAAAGATGCCTTTATCACAAAACAGCATTTTGTTTTCTTCGACCTGCCGGCAAGGTGCGATGCGAGGCATTTGTTCGCATTAAGCCTCATTCACAAACTCCCCGTACGTCATACAAAAGAGACGCTGTTCATTGCAGACATGATGTCTACATTATCTGCGGACATGCCTCAAGCAACTTCGAAGCGTGCTTGCTTCATTGTACGCATGCTTCGAATCTGTCCGCAGAAGAGTTTCTGTATTGTCATACAATTGTCATACAAGGATTATCATACAAGAAACAAGCTTCAGAAATGTCTGCAGGCTGTTTACTGCATGATCATAGCCTCCTCTATACTCACAAAGCCTGGCAGTTCGACGACGGAGCCATAGAGTGCCCGGTCGCAGATTTAGAGCGCGAGGATCTGGTGGCACAGAGCATCAAAGAGCCATTTTCTCGAGGAGCCTGGACGTTAGCGCAAAGCTTTTGCAGCGTCGAGGACCGGAAACACACTGGTTCGCTCGGGAGATGTGTGTTTCGGCGTCTCGCCGCAGCGGGGCGCCAGTCACGTGGCTCTTCTCTCATCCGTTGCTGCCGCTCCCTTTTCCATTTCGGCGGCCGCTTCTCGGGGCGATCTACCAGGCTTTGTCCGTATAGACCTTTCCAAAATCGCCTTCTGCGCGCTTCCATCTTTGTTTGCTGGGCTGTGGAGCGGCTTATGAGGGTGCGCCGTTGCTTTGTTGTTCGGCATATCGGACGCTGCGCATGCGTCCACAGCTCAGTGACTCAGCATTTTTTGCCCGTTCGCTTCGTTCGAGACTGCCGCTGGAAAGGTCTATAAAAAGCTGTGGTATGATGTACGAGCAGCTTGACCGCACCTTTCAGCCTAACTCTGCCTTATCCGTCGGCATAGCCTCCTCTATGCTCACAAAGCCTGGCAGTTCGATGACGGAGCCACAGAGTGCCCGGTCGCAGATTTGGAGCGCGAGGACCTGGTAGCACAGAGGATTTTCAGGAGTCCGGTATTCAGCACACAGCTTTTGCAGCGGCGAGTACCCGAAACATGGTTTTCAAACCCGACGAGAAAAGAAGCGGTAGCCCGAGGAGCGCGAGAAGCACGAGTGGAAAGTCCATCGCTCGGGACAAGTGTGTTTCGGCGTTCTCCGCAGCGGGGCGCTGTTACATGACTCTTGTCTGCCGCTTCTAGCTTTTCACTTTCGGCGGCCGCGTCACGTGACGCTCGGTAATATATAAGGATCATCATTGCTGGTAGAAAAATAATCGAAGAGTAAAAAAAAGGAAGGATTAACTTTGTTTTGTTTTGCATATCAAATGGAGATTGTAAGTTTTCCCACTAATAATGGTTGCGCAATCAAAAAGACATCGCCAAACACTGGGCATCATTACCGAATGGGGCGGTTGCACGACTGCTTTTATTTACATTGTAAGGTAATAATAATTTAAAAAAAATTACGACCGTGATTTTTTTGCTGGTAGGTATATGCTGCGCCGCCGTTCGAATCATCCTCCCATCAGAACTTGGAACTGTATATCCGTTTGTCCAGGCATTGTATAACTTTATGTAATAACCGTAAGTGACCACCAATATATACGGAGTGTTTGATTTTAATTCGAACAGATGAATAAAAATAGGGGGTGAGAGGCAGACTTTTTTTTTCTTTTTTCACCATGTATTTATTTATCAGGCTCGCAAAGAGCGTTGGACGAATAAAATTTCGCTCGAAAAGAGCGTTGGAATGGAGAAGATGATGGCTGTTGTTGTTTCTTTTTCTACCACTGTTGAAAGCCTTTCTTTCTTAACCAGTCCTAGGTTAAATACAACATAGTAAATGTTGAAAGCGGGTTAACATTTATTTTAAAACCTAGTAAATCAGATATATTTGATTTAATTCAGATTAATTAGATCTAAATTACTACAGTTAAAAATGAGACTCTTTATCACTACATCTATTTTCAAACATGGCTGATCGATTGATAAATACACGTGATATCACTAATAAAAATGCGGAAGCAAGACCAACTGTAAAATTAGAAAAGAGTTTAAATATCAACCTTTTATTGGCCATACTAGAAAAAAGAAACAGCTCGATTCTTTTAGTTATCTAAAATGCATTGTGTGATTTTTTCGTTTGCGTTCTAATTTGCTTAGAATAAGACATTACCTTCCTAGTTTTTGTTTCTTTCTTTCACGTTCTGATTTGTCTGCAATAAAACGTAGACTGACGGACGACGTGGAAGGTAGAAAAAAAGTTCGATGATCCGATTTGCTCAGAAGAGCAAATCCATCTTGCTCGTGTTCAGCCGAATATCAATCTTTCTTGCGTGATGATTGTTTGATTTAAATACAAAGCAAATTCACATATAATGAATCAAATGATATACCAACGGTAAATAGAGACTATTCTCGTAAGTATTTTTACGGGAAGGTCTGACTTAAATCATGAGAGTAAGACTGGACCGATTTAAATCATGCTTTAAATAAATACCTAAATTATCCTGACTTTGATTTTTCACGCTGGCTGGATGACATGTCCACAACGAAGACTGAAAGTGTGTCCTTGGAGTCCTCGGTGGGTGCTCCGACGACACGGGTGACAACGTGACTGAAAAGACTACGTCGCTCTTCCGAGCGTCATTGTGGGCAGGGGTTGATGCGATCTTTTTTGCTCGCAATCTTGGCGAAAAAAACAAACGCGAAAATTGATCGATTGGTATCTAAAACAACATTACCTTTTCCCCAAATTTGTTTTTTTAATTTGTATAGCCTTTAATAGAAATTGCCGTAAATACTTCAATTCCAACATGATCTCTAAATTCAATAATTAAAAAAAAGTTTACTAACAAAGTTTTGTTGGGTATTCAACTTAGCGTGACGATTATGCGCTTATACAACGTCCACCGAACGAGATAAATGCACGGTGAAAACGGCACTCGTATAAACACCCTTTAAAAATATGTTCGAATTAAAATCAAACACCGTGTATATTTGTCAAAAGGAACGTTAGTGGCCGAAGACCGGACGCCTTTTGAGAACTTCTTGTAAATTATTGGCTTATCTACGTGCTCCCTGATAGAGGCTCATTCGATTGACTCTATATCATAGGCAAACAACTTGCTTCGATTAGCCTGGACTTTTGGAAGAATGGACTTAGCAGGCCTGCTAATTCAAGTCAGTAATTATCTCACCGTTGCCCGTATGCATATTCTCCTTATTATAAAATAAAATAACACCAACAGAATGGCCACCTGGATGCTCTCGGAGCTTTCTGCCTATGGTACGCCAGCACCCTCTATTAGCCTATCGGGTAACTTCGAATACGAGACGGGAGAGAGA